>JAPKLW010001083.1:60881-91450 GCA_026898455.1 Plectranthus barbatus | reverse complement strand
GTGGTGAACATAATCATAAAATTCTCTCATTTTTCATAGGATGATTTTTCTATCACATGATCTCATCTCTCAATATAGTGATTCAATTATTTTATAAGTTAGCCCTTAACCGCGAAGCTATAAAAAAGAAAAAGGGTTTAAAAAAAAGTATGAAGAAATTGAGATATAAAATTTAATAATATTTCAATCTTACTTAATTTTATAATTTTTTTTTTTGGTAAAATCTAATATTGCCCCCTGTTGAAAATCTCTGAATCGGACATGGTATATAATGGCAACATGTAATTAAAAATTGTGTTAAAAATAAAACTAATAAAAATAAACTCAAAATCTGTGGGCGGTTTGGAGATGAAATAACATATGTAGCCGAACATAAGATTCCAATATTCTTTTAGCAAATTATGATAACAATAAAAGGATAGAATTGATCACAAAAAGTAAACTTTGAAAAATATCTTTTCATAATATATATGTTGCACTTTGTAAAAATCAGCATTCCATATTTGACTCACATTTGAAAAGAGACGGGCCGCGTGGAGAAAAAGAACTTAATTAAGATTTGTTTCCATTGTTACACCTAATAAAATTCTATTTGAGTCAATTAAATAATTAACTAATAATCATGTGAAACATTATATATGTATATATAAACCCCTCTAGCTAATCTACTTCAACCACACAACATAATTTCTTCATCAACTCGAAGCATTAGAATTCGAAAATGGTGGCATCTACCGACGGAGAATACAACTGGGCCGAAGCAGTGAAGGAGTTCGACGCCACAAAAGCCGGCGTCAAGGGCCTGGTCGACGCCGGAGTCACTGAGCTACCTCGTCTCTTCGTCCACCCATCCGAGGATTTACAAAGCCACCCGCCTCGCGGAGCCGCCACCGCCGCCCAGCTGCCGACTATAGACTTCCAAGGATTGGAGAGCGGCGGCGCAAGGCGGAGGGAGGCGGTGGAGCAGGTCAGTAAGGCCGCCAGCGAGTGGGGGTTCTTCAGAATCGTGAACCACGGCATCCCGTTGGAGACGATGGACGCCATGCTCGCCGCCGTCAAGCGGTTCCACGAGCTGCCGACGGAGGAGAAGATGCCGTTCTACTCCTACGATATGAGGAGGCTGGTGAAGCTGAACAGCAGCCTTCCGACGAAGGAAAATAGCTCGGCTAGTTGGAGGGATATTTTAACCTGCAACTACAAAGACGGCGAGCTTGACCCCCGGGATATACCGGCGGCCTGCAGGGATGAGATGGAGGAGTACGTGAAGAGCATGGCGGGGGTGAGGGGAATGGCGTCGGAGCTAATCTCGGAAGCCCTAGGGCTTCCGAGTGATTATCTGAAAAAAACAGAGTGCATGAAGAGTCAAATCGTGTCGTGTTTGTATTACCCACCATGCCCGGAACCTCAGAAAACCCTAGGAACTCCGAAGCATTCCGACATGACGTTCCTCACCTTGCTCATGCAAGACAGCATCGGCGGCCTCCAGATTCTTCACGACGATCAGTGGTTCGACGTCCCTCCGGTTCGGGGCGCCCTCATCGCCAACATCGGCGATCTCATGCAGATAATAAGCAACGACAAGTTCATAAGCGTGGATCACAGAGTGAGGGCGCAGCCGGTGGGGCCGAGGATATCGGTGGCGTCTTTCTTTACGCCGAGCATGGAAGCTTCCGTGAAGCCGTTTGGTCCGATCAAGGAGCTAGTTTCCGACGAGAATCCGGCCAAATACAGAGAGTTTTTCTTCATCGAATACTGCAAGACGTACAAGACGAGAGGCGATCAAGTCTCTGCCTTGCAGTATTACAAGATATAAATTATTAATTAGTTAATTGTTCTTAATTAATTACTTTGCCATTTCCTGTGCAATCATGTCGTAGGTTCGTGTTCTATTTGTTGAATTTAATAAATCACTTTCTTAACTTTATCGTATTAATTCCTACGTATTTCTGTTAAAGATGTCAATTTCTAGGTACAAAATAGGCTTAATTGGGAACTTTTTATCATTATAAAGTGATATGTGCCAGGTTTATGGTCTATATGAAAAATTTTAATAACATATCATTCACGCGCAACGTGGAGCTTCATGAAATTTTATCATTAAAATATTTTAATACCGTTTCATTGAATTGGACCAACTTTGATATTATATTAAGATTTCATTTACATCTTACATAACCCACTTGCAAGGAGAGGGACTTCTATCAGAGCCGACCCTCAAGGTGGGCATGAGGGACTTCGGCCTAGGATTCCCGAATTTTAGGGGTCCAAAAAGATTATATTTCATTATATATGTGTATATATATATTTAATTATTTCAATTATTTAATGAATAAAATCATAATCAATTATATATATACTTGATTCAATTAATAAAGATGATATATTTAATTAATTAATTTGTCATTTCCTGTGCGATTATGTTGTAGGTTCGTGTTCTATTTGTTGAATTTAATAAATCACTTTCTTAACTTTATCGTATTACTTCCTACGTATTTTTGTTAAAGATCTCAATTTCTCAGTACCAAATAGACTTAGAGGGAACTTTATCATTATAAAATGATATGCGCTTAGGTCCCTGGTTGATGTGAGAAACTTTAATACACGTCAATTAACGTGCAGTGTGGACTTCATGAGATTCCATCATCTAGATATTTTAACACCTTTTCATGAACAAGACCGACTTTGATATCATGTTGTTGCGGTTCGAAAAATAGAACCCATGAATTTATCTAAAAACTAGAAAATCAAGAATTACAGTGAATGAAAAAATGAGCAAATTGATCTATCTTTTTCTGGGAAAGAGTTCATCCCCCCTTCACAAATAACAGGACCTATTTATAAGAAAAATCTAATTAAAACATTATTTATTGAGTGCTCGTTTATTGTCTTGAAACCGCCGGCCATTAATGCTTTTAACTCGTAACGGTCGAACCACTTATAACGTTCGAACCGTTACACATCTTCATTTAATTCCACTTGAAACCGCCGAGGGAATAACTACTTCGAGCTGCCTTGTTCGAACTGATTAAATCAAACTGCTATCATTCGGACTACTTTCTGGCTGAATCGAATTGCTTCCACTCGAGCTGCTTCGCGAACTGGTTAAGATGAACTGCCCTTCTATTCGGACTCCTTTTCCTTGGGCCTTCTAATCCGGTCCAAACAACTTCTTTCCTGCAAAATAATTTATGGGCCGTATACTTGGACCATTTAATTGGGCCGCTTATTTTTTACCTCAACAATAGCCACTTCGGCTTAGCGAGGTGCTCTCTGGAGAACTTGGTAAGTCGAATAATCGATTAATCATGTTAATTCGTTGTTTTCCACAGGTGGAGTTCGATATTTCCCAGATGTTGGCTCTTTAAACTCTTCGAAAGATGAGAGTTCGGTATAACTCGAAGTGCTTTAGTAGCACCTTCTTGGCTCGAAGGATCAATTCCTCTGTGGGTGACCATTCTTACTCGCGCAACTCCGTAAAGTAGCAACGAGTGCCACAGCTGTGGGCCCAAAACTGCAGCATTTGTGTAAGGACAGTTCGTCTTCTGTGTGATTTTAGCCATCTGGTTAGCCCCTGTGAGTTGTTTCAACTCTGTATTCGGGGTCTTTTATGTGGCCGACTTCTTCGGATGAAGTGGCCAGTTTGGATATCGAGCTGTTTTGAGTTCATAATATGAGATGTACTTCTCGTGTTTTAGCACTTCAAGAGTCCCGAGGGGTTTACTTTCATGATTGTTGGAGCAATAAATTTTATTTTTATTTATTAATTTTTTATTTTTGGAGATGCGCTTTGGAGTTCGAGCCCCAAGTCGTGGCTTCGCTTTGAGTGATTTTCAACCACAAAGTATTTTCCGAGGTGCGTTAATTTATCGAGAGGTGTCTTCGATGTTCCATGTTAAGCCCCAAGCGTGTGAGCCCCAAGTGGGTGATCTCGTCTTCAAGGTTTATTTGGTGATTCGAGCATTCATGGACATAGAGAACAAGACAAATATTAGTGTTCTTAAAATGCATTGAAAGCTCTAGTCATATATACTGTTCGAATCAATAGCTTGCATGCTGTAATTTTTATTTGAGCAGAGTATGAAATAAAACAGGTGATGAAACCTTTTATTTTATGCAATTTCAATACATATTAGCACGTGTGTTTTCAATGAGAATAAGATGTCTAATGAATTCAATAATAATTTTCTCATGTATATTGAGATCTATCTTAAATGAATGCAAATATTATAGAAAATAGGAAAAGCGAAGTATTAAACCCATCCAGGAGAATTGACAGCGCCAAAGCATTCCACTTGAAATTTCGCAGCGTCCAAATCCAACAATAAACTCAATAGCTGATCTATTACAACCAGGCTACAGCTTCAAACTATAGTATACAGAGACAGGCCTCTCAACAAAATCGATAAACTCAATGAACCAGGGTACATTGAACATCACAAGAATTAGACCTCAAATTCTCATCACTGTAATTGAAATAATGCTAAATACACAAGTTCAGGAAATAACTGCTAGAAAGCATGTGAATAAAGTTTGTAAATCAAAATATTCTACATATTGTGTTCATCAACACATGATTTGTTACTGTTAGCCTTAATTTAATCGTCTTAGATGTAAAAATAACACATAGATTAATTGGAAAGAAAAATAAAATAAAAAATAAAACTTGGAACACTAAATTCATTTTATAATGATTCATTTATTTGTGTATCCCCATGTATGGTAGCTAATTTAAAACATGAAGCATGACCTAGCAGTATAAACTATAAACATAATTTTTAACAGAATGAATTTCAAAATATTATAAGTTAATTTGTTTTAGCTAAACTATGATAAAATGTCAGAATTACCAAGTAAATAAATTAAGTATGAATTAATACCTCTGCAATAGTGGATGCTCAGATGATTATTGACGCTTCGATATTGCTTGATCCCATTGTACACATTGCACAAGCTATTACTTTGGATGGGTCGGTTGTACTTCGGATTAAATCGTTCCGTTGAAATAGGATGTGGATCTACCCAAACCTCGGCGTGAGAGTAGAAGGGGTGCGGCGAGAGTTTTTGAGTGAGAGGAGGTAAGGCTGGGACTCTGGGACGACCTTTCACAGTGGAATTTGTGCACAGCCGATCCCCGTTGCGCATGGCAGTGGAAGAATTTAGAGAAATTTTTGACTGAATCTTCTTCGTTGTTTCTCGTTTCAAAATTCATGGGCCCCACAGTGGGCGCCATTGTTGCAGTTCGAAAAATATAGTTCATGAATTTGTCTAAAAACGAGAAAATCAAGAATTACAGTGAATGAAAAAATGAGCAAATTGATCTATCTTTTTCTGGGAAAGAGTTCATCCCCCTTCACAAATAACAGGACCTATTTATAAGAAAAATCTAATTAAAACATTATTTATTGAGTGCTCATTTATTGTCTTGAAACCGTCGGCCATTAATGCTTATAACTCGTAACGGTCGAACCACTTGTAACGTTCGAACCATTACACATCTTCATTTAATTCCAGTTAAAACTGCCGAGGGAATAACAACTTCGAGCTGCCTTGTTCGAATGATTAAATCAAATTGCTATCATTCGGACTACTTTCTGGCTGAATCGAATTGCTTCCACTCGAGCTGCTTCGAGAACTGGTTAAGATGAACTGCCCTTCTATTCGGACTCCTTTTCCTTGGGCCTTCTTATCCGGTCCAAACAACTTCTTTCCTGCAAAATAATTTATGGGCCGTATACTTGGACCATTTAATTGGGCCGCTTATTTTTTACCTCAACACATGTTAAGATTACATTTTCTCCTTATAAAACCGATTTGCAAGAAGAGAGACTTCTATCATTATAAGATATTATATACAAAGGGCTGCACCAGCAATGGGCCGCCGGGGTCGGCCACCCCCACGAAGTTTTAATTTTCTTTGTTTTTGTACATAAATATTTTTTCAAAATAATAAAATTATATAATATTATCAATCCCATAAAATTGTAGTTAAGCCCCCATGATACTCGAATTCTACATCTGCCCCTTCCAATAATGTGAGATACTTTAACAATTGTAACGCCCCCAACTGACCTTCCCAACTTTGGGGCGCGCTACAGTCGTGGTCGATAGTTTTCAATCATTTTTATAATTTAAAACATCGGAAGACTTGTAATTAAATGATAATGAAATTAAAGAACATACAATTGTTAAACATTTGTTTTTTCAAAACATTCAAAACAAGGGAAGGAAAATGTATTAGAGAGCGGTGCAGCAGTGTGTGTAGCGTAGTGGAGATATGCATATGAAGATGCATATCTCAGGATCTACTTAATCTTTACAAAACAACTGCATCGTCTTTACACCGCCGTTCCTCCATCCTCGCTGCTTAACTTGTGTATTTTAGAAACAATACGAGGGGCTGAGTACTAATGTACCCCTTGGAGACATGCCCAAAAACATACATTTTAAATATGAAAGCTATGCCAACACACACAAATAAACACAGGATTTTATTGAAAAGTACCGTGTTATCTAAAACATTTTAGTTTGCTGCAGCTATCTACCATGTTATCATATCTGTTTACCGTTGTAACTGGAAGTTGGCCTACTACCGAGTTACGATGAACAGTTGGGAATGGCAAACCACTCTACCCACTGTCATCAATTAGTGCACTAGCCTCAGTATGTTACCTTGAGACCAGATCGATTTAAGAAAGAAAAGAAATACACAGCCTTATCCCCCTAGGGCTTCAGTACTCCAGCTAAACAGCCCGAGCTCATAAACAAAGTAAGGTTGCTAGCCTTCAATAACTGATTCATAAGATTAGCTCAAGCACCAAAAGTACTTGGTTCTCATCTTAGTGATTGGACTCTCTGATGATCGCAGTCAATAGAGGAATATATATGGTCACATAAAACGTTTTAGGCATAGTCAATCAATTTAAAACAAAACATTTTCACACACATTTTAGAAACTGAGCACAAGGCTAAAAATGCATTTGCTTTTACTGAAAATAGTCCCCACCTGTGTTTTGCTTACGGTATAAAAGATGGTCTGGTTATTCATGCAGATTGAGTTGTGTTCCTTTTAACTTTAAATCCCCTTCAAAATAATCACAATATAAATACAACTAGTTAGAATGGATAATCTAAGGATTCCTATCAGTCTTAATTGATAATACTAAACGAAATTAGGACTTAGGACCGACATCTAACCGACAACTCCCAAACAACACTTCACATGCTTATACTTAAACATGCCTCGACTTCCTTAAACGGATAAAATCAAATTCAGCTCTCGGTTTCATACCAACACCTTAAACATGCTTAAATATACTTGGATAATCTTAATATAAACTCAGGAATCGAAAACGACTCGAATCGGACAAGAACGAAACAAAAGAACATGAAAAGCCCATCTCTGAATTGTTGCGTCGATCGATGTGGATTTCACATCGATCGACGCAGCTCACGTCGATCAACGACAAGGTGCGTCGATCGACATGAAACTTAGTCGACCAACGACTCAGCTCGACGCACCCCAGAGTCGACGAACTCGACATCGATCGACGGGCTCCCACGTTGATCGACGAACTCAACATCGATCGACGGCTTCCCCCGTCGATCGACAAGCTCACATTGATCAATGGCAAAGCTGCACCGATCGATGTGAGTCGTCTTCTCTGGTGACTCGCGATCGGCTGACCTGCAACTCCCGATTTCCTCTGATCTAGCCATCCAAACTAACATGTAATCATATATTTCAGGTCCCTAGACATCCTAGAACACAATTCAAGCCTCCAAAAATGAAAAACACGCAAGAAATGAAGGTGTAGAGAGAGCTCACCGGAAAATGAGGTTGACGACGGTGGTGGCGATTTCCGGCGACTAAATTCGACTTTCAGGGTATCCACACGATCTCTACAAAATAGGGAACACATACTAAACATCAAAACTTGATTCTATTGCCAAAATAACAAGATCTAATACTCAAACCTGGAAAATCAAATGTGAGGAATGCACTACCTTCTCTCTTCGATAACTTGCTCAATTCTTCACCTCACAGCACCCACTTAGCTCCAAACGAAGCTTGGAGAAAGGGCTTTACGATGGTGGTGGTCACTCGGTCTGGGATGGCCGGAGTTGGCTGGAATCTCGCCGGGAACAGGGCTGATGAGGTGGGTTCGAAGGCTCGCAAAATAAAATAAATATTACAATTTAAAGTAAAATTCTCTTTATTAAAACGAATAAGCGTTACAAGAATTTAATTACATGCGGGGTATTACATCCCCTCCCCCTTATAAAAATTTCGTCCCGAAATTTAAAATGCTTCGAAAACCTCGGGATATTTCTCTTTCATCTTCTCCTCAAGTTCCCATGTCGCTTCTTCATGCCCATGGTGACTCCATAACACCTTTACGAGCGGAATCGACTTATTCCTTAGCTCTTGAATCTTGCGGTCCAAAATCGCTTCTGGCCGCTCTTCATACTGCAAATTTGGGCTAAAAATACTTCCTCCTGGCGAATCACGTATCTGGGGTCATAAACATATTTCCTCAGCTGAGATACGTGAAACACACTATGCACGTTACCCATACTCGGGGGTAATGCCAAACGGTAAGCCACTGGACCGATGCGCTCAAGAATTTCATAAGGTCCCACGTAGCGCGGTCGCAGTTTACCTCTCACTCCAAATCTCACTATTCCCTTGGAAAGTGAAACCTTGAGGAATACCTTATCCCTGACTTCAAAACATAGTTTGGCTCTTCTTAAATCGGCATAGGACCTCTGCCTGCTTTGGGCTTCTCTGATTCTCTCTCGGATCTGACGGACTATTTCGATCATCTCACTCACAGCGTCAGGTCTGATCACCTTTCTTTCTCCTACCTCATCCCAGTATAAGGGCGAACGACATTTCCTTCCATATAACGCTTCATAGAAAGCCATTCCGATTGTTGTCTGGTAGCTATTATTGTAAGCAAATTCAATCAAAGGCAAAATCGGCTCCCAACTACCTCCTCGATCCAAAACTATTGTCCTTAACATGTCCTCGAGAGTTTGAATGGTCTTCTCGGATTGACCATGTAATTGGGGGTGAAACGCCGTGCTAAAATTCATGCGAGTCCCAAACTCCTGTTGTAAGCTCATCCAAAAATGCGATGTAAACTTTGCATCTCTGTCAGACGTAATAGATTTCGGCACCCCGTGCAGTCTGACAATCTCTCGGACATATATTTGAGCCAACTTATCTGATCCATAAGTTACTCGGATCGGCAGAAAATGAGCACTCTTCTTAGACGATCTACTATAACCCATATCACCATATTTCCTCTCTATGACTTCGGCAATCTTGTAACGAAGTCCATGGCAATATGCTCCCATTTCCCTCTGGGATGTCTAACGGTTGCAATTTCCCATACGGCCGCTGATGTAATGTCTTGACCTGCTAACATGCTAGGAATTTCTCTACATACGAGGCTACATCTTTCTTCATACCGTCCCACCAGTACTTGGTTTTCAAATCTTGATACATCTTCGTACTTCCTGGGTGAGTAGTGTACAGCGTATCGTGAGCTTCATTCATGATCTCATTTCTCAAGTCCTCACTGTTCGGCACTAGAATCCTGTCTCTGAACATCAATGCGCCATCGGGTGCCTCTTTGAACTCACCCGATTGCTTGATTCTGATCCTTTGGTGGAATTTCTCGAGTTCCATATCTTTTCTTTGTGCTTCAATGATTCTTTCTCTCAAATCTGGCACGACTGTCAGAGTTGCTACATCATAGCTCTTTCTTTCTGAGGGTGATATATTTTCAAGGTGAAGTTTCTTGAATTCTCTGATCAAATAGTCCTCTCTTGTAAGCATACAACTCAATTGCGTCTCTCCTTTCCGGCTCAATGCATCTGCTACTAAATCTTCCTTGTCGGGGTGATGGTTGGTCATCAAATCATAAATGTTAACTAGCTCGAGCCACTTCTTATACATTTTATCCATATTTCCCTTCTCGAATAAATACATCAACCTTTGAGTTATTTAATAGGAATTAGATGTACGAAGAATCTCAGTTTCTTGATAATTCACTAAAATACGTTAAAAAATGAGCTAGGGTTTAGAAGATATGATTTTGGAATTTTCTTCCTTGCTTCCGGACAACCAAGGTTTTTCCTCTCACAACTATTGTATACGGAAGTTCTACTGTTTTCAGAGGGCATCAAAAGCTCCCAACTGGAAAGTACCTTAGCAAGGAAAAGTAGAGAGTTTAACTCGGGTTCGAGCTCAACCTAGGTAAGTTAACGAGTTAACGGATTAACAGTTTTTGCGATTGGGCTCCCTATTTAGAAGACTTTCTCTTTATCTAATATTTTCGTCTCTCACTGCAGTGATCGTGTCATAAGCTTCACGATTCACGAGAAATAACTTCAAATCTTGTTGGTGTGATGTGTGGCTTCCACTCTATCACCGTCTGAATGTAAGCGGGGTCTACTAATGCTTCCTCCGTCGACACGATATGACCCAAGAGAATCACTTTCTATAACTACAACCTTTCACCTACTAGACTTGAAGTATTTGAAATCTAACGGCAAACTACAAATTCACAATGACAATATCTCATTTTAAAAGTCGTCTTCTGGATGTCTTCTTTTTTGGTGGTATAAAATCGATGCTTTATTTTTCGACAATTACAATATAATTACGTCAACATCGCGCATATCCATAATCTTCAGTTCTACTATTTTAAGCATTCGCGTGAATTCCTCATTTATGGCATAGTAAAGTAGTAGTAATCATTTATCCTGAAGGCATAGTTAACTTCAAATTCTATTTCTTATTACATACTGGTGACTCTAACGTACAGGATATGTCAATCCCAAACAAAACATATCATTTATATTGTTATAACTACCCCTAGATGCTAGATTTCCCTTCCTGCTGATTTTCTCTTTATCGTCATAGTGGGGATTGCTTATCTTGTCTTCCTTCCCAGTTTAAGCTTAAGCTTAAACAAAAAATGAGACCACCGATGTTTCCCAAATATCCGGTAGAGACCCCAGAAGTAAGAGTGCTTGTAGCTCATCCTCAAGCTTAAGCTTCAAACCGGTCAACTGATTCACTAGCCCCACGAAGTCACTAGTATGCCCAGTCATACTTTTCCCATCCTTGAACTTCAAATTCACAAGTCTCCTAATGAATAGTGCTTTGTTTTTTAAAGTGTTTTTCTCATACAGTGCCTCCAACTTTTTCCATAAAGTGTCTGTTTTGGTTTCCTCTGCTATGTGATGGAATATATTGGGATCTACCCATTGCCTAATCGTAGCGGAAGCTTTCATGTGCAATATTGTCAAATCCTCATGTTGGGAATTATCCCTAAATTCTTCCTTAGGATTTATTTGTAAAAGGTTTTGTTGGATCAAACCTTATTTAATTTGGTCGATCATTTGCTGAAATCTAGAGAGTCCAATACAACTTGTAAAGTCCTGTATAAGTTATACATCGAGTTGTAATAGACTAGTATGCCTTGAAGAATCCCTAGCAGACAAAGAGAAGATGGAGTTAGCATCCAACCCATAGACTGCTAGAGAAGCTGGCGAACAAAGAGCGCTAGCATTTGGTTGAAGGTTTGCTAGAATGCTGAGGAATCAGCATTCGAACTTCTCATCAATCAATGAAGTTTCACATATAACACAAGTCAAAGGATCTCAAGGAATATACCTTTAGCAAAATTGAAGCCGGACTGCGACTCTGACAAAAAGAACGCACAAGGGACGAGACTTTCCCTAAGTAGTGTGGGAAGTACATCTCTACTCAGAAAGACGTTCTATCAAGTTAATCCATTCTGGGAAGAAGAAGCCGTTGTGTCTAACGGGTATGGAGATTCAAAGTTTTGAATCTCCAACTATAAAAGGGCAAACTCAAGAACTGGATAGACTACTGCTTTTACAAATCTACAAGTGTTCTAATCACTTTACTCATTCACGAACGCTCAAGCTAAATATTCCCTTGACAAAGTGATCCTTAAAAGTAGTCAGTTGAGAGCCGTCTTAAAAGTCTATCTGAAGGCTCCCAACAACCTGTTGTGTCACTCATTGAAGTACTGACACTCCATTGAAGATATTCTTGATTGCATTCAAGGATATCTCAATCATTGGAATTCATTTCTTTCAGAAAAGAATCCAACAGTCACTCTTGGGAAGATTGTGACTCACACGGGCATTAGCCGCATACTTATTAAGTTCAGGGGCAAACTATAAAAGCCTCATTAGCGAAGGACAAGCTTTACGAAGGTGTGCCCTTGACTTGGCCGGAGCTGTGTTCAGAGAAGTTCAGACTCACGGAGGATAGCTGTCAAGTAGCCAGGCCGAAAGCTCACTGCCTACTTAACTGGAAAGGCGATTCCTTGTAATCTGTATACTTTTCTAGTGAAATTCTTAGCGATTCGGCTAAGGAGTGGACGTAGATCTATTTGATCGAACCACTATAAATCTTGTGTTTGTTTACTGTTTTATTGATTTTCTGTTCAAAGCTTGATTTAAAACCTAGCAACAGAGTTGCTAGAGTATATCTGTAAGCGAACTTAAGTAACAACTTGAGCTAAGAAACATTTTGTTAACAACCTTAAGTGCAAGAGACTTTAATCTATTCCGCTGCATTTCGTGTTAAGTTTTTTAACACGACGACTCTGATATTTCGGGACCAACACCTCATAACTTTTATCTGTTGGCTTTTCTTTGCCCAACACTGGCAGAAAGAGATCTTTGCAATAAAGCAAGTCTAACATTTTTCTCTTTCAAATAGCATAATTCACAGAATTCAATTTCATCATCCTGAAAGAATTTTGCTCTTCCTTTTGAACACACAGATTCTCCAATCTCTTTCCACAACCCAACCAGTGCTCTGGTACTAGTTTGTTGGGAATAAACACCAATGTGGAGATAAACAAAAACAACCAAACCAACAATGTCTTGTGTGTTAAATGAGATAATCAATCAAGTCAAATCAACCAAAGCACCAATACAAGGAAATAACCACAAAGCAGTAAAGAGGACACCGATATTTTAACGTAGAAAATCCTCCAATACGAAGGTAAAAACCACAGGCTAGAAGCAACAAATCTCCACTATATCACAAATAATGGGACACACGTTCTCTCTAGCAAATCCACACTAGAGGTTCATAAACTAACATCAATAATCATCAAGATAACACCTATCTTTGCTACCAATAATAGCTCATCACCCAATAGATGGATTCTCAATAAAATCCTCTAGATCAAAATCTAGGTTTACCAAATAAATTGAGAGATAATATAAGAAAGAAATTACCAAAAAATTGAAGCAAGTTTGTGAAGATAAAAGCCCCACACTTCTTCTTCTCTCTTCCTCCTTCCTTCTCTCATTCTCTCTGTTTTTCTTTCACAATGGCGGCAACAAAAACTCCTCTCTCTCTATTTTGCTCTCGCCCTTCGCACAACAGCCGCGTGCGGCTTTCAATTCTCAAAAAGGCAGCAACTCACAAATCACACACACACCACTTTTGTTGTTAGTGGGCTGGCCCCATTGAGCCCAAATATTGAAGTCAAAGCCCACAAAGGGTAATGACTCAATAGTTAATGCTTGAAGCTGCAATAAAAATATAAACGGGATTGTAGCACTCTGAGGATAATTACGGTAAGGGACCGAGCCACGATGAGGTGAGGATGAACCTTGGCGGCCTTCTTCGATCCCTACAGGTTTAATTTTGATGTTTAATAATTTATAACATTTTTAAATTTATTTTAATATAAATTTTAAATAAAAAAATTAATTTTAAATTTTTAAAAAAATATAGTAAAGTTCATTCATGACTGTCACCCTACTATAATTATGAGAGAAAAGGAGCAATTGAAAGTCACGACATAGCTGATCGGTTAAGAAGGGCATGAGGTGACAGTTCAGGACAGTGAAAATACAAGAAGAATTTCAAAGCCAAGCTCATCCGACTCTTTCATATAGAAGTTGCAAGATTGTACAACTTCGTATATCATCGTTCAAGTGCAAAAGTAGGACTCTTCTCAACGGCTACAAATTCAAACAAAAGACTATAAACTATGGTTGTAAAAATCGGACTAAACGACCTTACCCCACCCAAAAACTAGCATATCGGCTCTGCTAGACAGTTTTGAATTGTTCGGCGTCAATATGGGTGGTTACACGGGATAGGGGGCTAGGCGTCACCTAGTAGGGCCAGACGAAATTTTAAAAAATAGTTTTAATTTTTATAATTTAATTTATTTTACTTATTATTATTTTTATATTTGGAATATTAATAAATAATAAAATAATTTATCGATTAATTACAGTCTAGAAACCTCCTACGCTCCCGCCTGGACTACCTAGGCGTTAAGTCTCCTTAGGCGCTTGTCTAGCGACTAACGAATTTCACAACCTTACTATAACTAATAAACTTGATGAGAGATCAGAATAAAATGATTATGCTTATGGATTAAAATACTATTTTCTTCTAAATATCTCAATCTCTCTAAGCTTTTCTGAGCTTATGTGCACTCTTGGCGATACTTTCGTGTTCTCTATAATACAAGATTAGCAGCGTCGTTTAGCTGGTGACTCAGGCTCTGAGGTTTTCCCACAGGATTAGCCAATAAGTTTGACATTCCTTGAAGATAACTAAAATGTTCGATACTATGTGACAGATGAGTTGTGGAAGCCCAACGTTAGTAGAAAATCTGACATTGCAACCTATATTAAAGTATAGTGTGTAACTAAAGATACCATAAGGAAGAGCGTAGCACGTGGAATGTGGCAAAGTTCAACTGACCGAAGGACCCTGCGAAAGGAGATAGGAAATATCTCTCGTTGGAGAAGAACTGTAACTATAATACGCATTCAATTATCGAAAGCAGTAAAAGTTAGTGTATTATGTTCTAAGTGAATGAAGAGTGGATATAAGCTCCCGAACCACTATAAATATCATTTGCTATTTACAACCTTAAACCCTTCTCAAGAGCCAATTGATTTGAAACCCAACTGTTAAGATTTACTCCTTGATTTAAGGAGATTTAATTTCCTTATCTAATTTGGATAGAAATCTAATCCAGGTTTATATCGTTATATCCTAGCTTATCTTATTTTCCTTGTTTTCTATCATAATTTTTCTTATAAATAAGGGTAGTAGATTATATTGTTAAGAAGAGAGAATTAAAAGTTTTCCTTAGAGTTATGTAATAATTGATTAAAAAAAATTAAAATTTGAAAAATTCCTCCAATTTTATTCTTCTTTTCTTCTCTTCTTCCTTCTTCTGGAATTTTCCATGGATAATTATGATTTTATGATCAAAGAATCAACACCAACAACCGACTCATTATGATTTTTAAAACCCACTCAGCTAAGTTTTTACAACTATCAACGGACTTCTCAAATATCAACTGATAATTTAACTTGGGCTCACTTCACACACTCATTTAATTATTACACTCTTCCACAATTTGTGCACTCTAATTCGGAAAAAAAAAAATACCACATCATTATATTGTTGTCCATACCACTGTTAAGTCATTACCCAAACAATATGGATCACTTAACATCGAGTTAAAAAATAATCGAAAATATATAAGTTGTTTATTTGTGCAGTTTATCAAATTAAAAGATTTTAAAAAATAATAAGGTCATCTTCTTAGTAAAATTCTCATATATAAAAAACTCTTAATGGTTAAAAATACCCTTTTCCATAAAAGATGTAATGAAAATGCCCTCTTTTATAAACACATCTCAATTATACCCCAAATTTGACTTTTCCTTGACTTTAAAATTTTAATTCCAAAACTACCCCTACATGTATGTCTATTCTATTTTCCTTAACTTAACTGCGTTTTCAAAATGGTATCAGAGCCTAGGTGTTTATTTTAAGAAATATTTATATTTATTAGTAATAAGTATTATCCTAACCAAAGGAGGAGACACAAATAAAAATGAATCCGAACGAATGTTCGAGATGCGCAATTTTCAGGGAAATCCTGGAAATGGTACAGGCAAATAAACAAGATTATCAGGAAATGCTAATTTACTGGGAGGATAGGTTGAACCATACCATCATCACGGGAATTACCAATGGATGGTGTGATGCAAGAAATGTTCGTATATGTCAATTTGGCATAGATGAATATTCACGGAAAGTCCAGAGATGGCAAGAATATCACGAAGATATTCAAGCTCAACAAGCAGGACACCAACGAACCCATCAATGATGGAACGAGAGTGTCAGGAGATCGTACCCAGATTTAGCGAGATTGAGCCAGACTCGTCCAAACTCTCAATGGATCTGATGGAGATACAAAAGACGGTACAAAACTACGGCAACAACATGTACGGCGTACCACAAAGGGTAAGGGAAATCTCCTTACAACAAGGAGAAAGCCGATCGACTTTGGCAAAGTAAAAATTCTAGCCAAAGCCAGAGAAGAACCGAAGCTGACGGATAAAGAAAGGCTCTGTCAGCTGTTAAGAACTATCGAAGAATGACAACCTTCGATAGAATACAGCTTGAAGATCTACAGGAATTGGCGGACTCCTTTGCCAATTTAAACATGGTGGATCTAAGGATGAATGCTGCAGAAAATGCAATCGTTCTAGGAGGGCAACAAATCCCACCTATACAACAAGTACCGCCAGGTGGAGATCAAGCCCAACAGATGCAGCAGCAGATGCAACAACAGGCACCACCTAGACAAGAAGGAAACCCTCAACCCCAAGATACGGAGATGCGAAATGAGCAGGACTTCTATGTGGGGGAGGAATACCGAACGGAGAGGCCAAGAATCAATAATCTCGTGGGAACTAGGGTGCGAAAACAAATCCCAAAGTTTCGAGATACGCCTCTTGGAAAGACAAGCTTAGACCCTATTCATCCATATGGTCTAATGCTAGATCTCGATGATATCAACTTCAACGAGATAGAAAAAACCATAGATGACTGGGCGTCAGCTATGAGGATCGCTGCAGGAACTCTGGACCTGGATAGAGCAGGATTCATCAGATTATTGGAGATGAGTCTGCTAGGGATCGCCAAGACAATATGGTCGATCGAAAGTCCAGCGGTCAGAGAAGAAATCCTAAAGCCAGAATCATTCACAGTAATTGTGGATAAAATGGCTTATGGGTTTAAATTCACGTTCCTCGGAATGGATCATTGCGGGGAAGGAGGATTAGCCGCCAAGAAAAGGCAAAAGAACGCAAAGGCCATGCTCAATTTAAAGCTAATCGACATGGAGAAAGAGTCGATTGACAAATTCTTCAAGTTGTATCACATCTACCAATGGAATTCGGGTATGAGCGAGAAGATTTGTACAGAGATCTTCTTCACAAAATTTCCAAGCCCATGGAAGGAGATGTTCATCGACGAATATGTCCCGGGGAATCCCGATAATGTCGGGAGATGTATGTCTTTTGTTAAAGAAAAGCTGGCGGATTGGTGTACACAAGCCGCTCTACAAAAGAATTACAAGAAGCTCAGGAGGATGAATAAATATTCTCCTCTGGATTGCTCAGCAAATGATCTACCTACGATCATTGGAAGAGAGATCCACCAGCCAAGGAAGAGCAGAAGGCATAAAGCTCATCCTTATTTAGAGAGAAAAAGAAGAGGATACTGGAAGCCCAGATCCAGATGGACCAGACAAAAGGCCAGATTCTACAAATCTGGTCAAAGAAGTGGACCAGCAAGAGGCAGATCCTCACAAGGAACAAGTTCATCTCAAAGAACTCCGATGAGGAAGACTTTTCGAAGGGCTCACACTAGAGCTAACGAGAGTTTTAAAGACTGCAATTGCTGGACGTGTGGAGCAAAAGGGCATATATCAATCAATTGCCCCGAAAAAAGAGGAGTAAAAAGCTTCGAGAATGCACCAGACATTGAAGAAGCAGTTTACTACCAGGATTTGGTACAGGTGTACCAATTCGAAGATATACCCTCAGACGAGAGTATATACGAAGAAGAAGAGATGTTCAGCGACGAAAGCTCTGATGGAGGAAGTAGTTCAGAATCCGAACTAGAGTGGAGTTGAATGCTTACACAAGCAGCGAGAAGATGAGACTGGATTCACCAGTCAAACTATTATCTCGCAAAGTATGATCGATAAGATCATGAGGAAAAGCTTGAATATACAAAAGTATCAAGGCTTTTCGTCAAACCAGCTTGGAAGGGTGCTTAGCAACTTCAATCTTAAAGGAAGAAAGCACCATGTAATCTATCAGATTACAAGAAAAGAGATGTCACTTCCGATAGAATGCACTGGAAATCAGGTGGAATTGCAACTGATTCCATTCAGTGAAGTTCGAGAAGTGCTCGCAACGTTGAAGCCAGAGATAAGAAAGACAATATCCTGGATTCATATAGGGGCTGTCCAGATTATTCTCAAATCAGCCCTATCAGCAGGATTAGATACGCCAATTGATATCGCAATTTGCGATAAGCGTATCAAAAATCCCAAGGAGGCTCTGTTAGGCACAATCTCAGGAAACTTATGTGCCAAACAGATCATAAGTGTTATTTATCCCAAGATATCTTACAATCTAGGGGATAAAGATTTCAGTCGAGCCCTGACGCTGTATCAATACTTCAAAAAGAAGGATATCAGCTATGAGGGAAACCGACCGTTTTCGTTAACATATCAGGTATCTTATGCTCTCTCTAATTCCCATCATACAGATCTATTTTTGGGAAAGCAGTATATCGAGATACCAGATATCTTCAAGGAAGTGGCAAAGGTTATTGCTCCAGATAGAACGGAGATGCCACTACAACGAGCTACAAGCATCAGGATAGGGGATAAACCCTTACTAACATATGATGAAAGCCTCAAATTGGAAAATAGGAGGCTATCTTTCCAAGGTGATAGAGTAATAAGTCTGCCATGGACACAGTCTGCAGGTAGCCTTTCCTATCGAGAAGATTTCCGACAACCAAGATATAGCAGGATAAAGATCCAATGCCCAGAAGGCTGGCGAGAAATCGAAACAAGGTTCGATAGTACAAGATGGGAAAATAATTTTCCTTGCGACACCTTGTATTATTTGCAGCAACCAAAAATCGGTTTCTATAAAGCCAATGTGGACATTGAGGCAGTAACGATTGAGGTTGAAGGAAGAGGAGGAAGAGAAGTTGGAGTCCTAATCTTAGGACTTGACTTCCTAGAAAAGTTCAAGCCTTGGATCCAGAAAGAAGATGGGATGATGATCACTTTCAGGGGAAAACAACTACTAATCACATGACAAGCCCATTTTCAATATATATCTCTATTGGGATGTTATATGAAAAATATAAAGCTAAATACTTTGCAGCTTATATTGATTCAGGTGCAGGAATATGCACTGCAAGGCAAGGAGTCTTCCCAGACAGTCTCGAAGAAGATCTCAATCCTATTGCCGGAAGAGATTTCTCCAAAAGAATTTTACTCCTATCCAAAGGGGTAAAACAATCGGAAATTCTGATTGGAGGAGCAGGTCAGACACCTTGGTATAAGGTAAAAACTCCACCAATTTATTTCCATGATACAGGAGCAGACATATTGCTAGGAAACAATGTCCTACAAATGTTCAAAAGATATTCGCAAGACAACACCAATAGAAGACTGATTTTTACAACAGTCTGTGATCATAAGATCATTGTCCAGCGGCTGAAAGGGGCGTTTAATAGACAAATGCCACTCAATTTTCGCAGCAAGCGTGGTGATGAAGGAAAACTTCGATACCCAAAAATGCAGGATCAACGGAGATTTGGAGAAGCAGTTCTAAGTTTCCGAAGGGATAAAGATCTTGAGGAACTTGAAATCCAGGTTCTTAAGGCAGCCTTAATATCGCATCAAGATATTAAGGAAGAGGTACAAGTATCCCTAACCGATGTCAAAAGAAAGATAACAAGATGCTATAATGAAAATCCTTTGGCATGGTGGGACAGGAACCAACTCAAAGCAACCCTGAAGGTAAAATCAGGTAAAGAATTTGAGTTTGTTAGGTACAAGCCAATCTTGATGAATGTCCAGGATCAAAAGGATATGAGGATAATCATCAAGGAACACATTGATCTCAAACTCATCGAACCAGGAAACTCCCCATATAGCAGTCCGGGATTCTTGGTAAGAAATCATGGTGAGATCAAAAGAGGTAAACCCAGGTTAGTCATTAATTACAAGGGTATTAATGATATACTGGAGTTTGATGGATATTTTATCCCGAGTAGAGAACACCTTATAAATTGCATACGTAATGCTAAGGTATTCTCTAAGTTTGATTGTAAATCAGGTTTTTACCAGATACGCATGGATGAAGGAAGTAAGAGGTTTACAGCCTTCTCATCACCACAAGGGCATTATGTTTGGAATGTAATGTCTATGGGGTTAGCTAATGCACCCCAGATCTTCCAAAGAAAGATGGATAATCTTTTCAAAGATTATTTCTCGTTTATGTTTGTCTATATTGATGATATTCTGATTGCATAAAAAAATATAGATGAACATGTCAAACATCTTGAAATTTTTGCAGATGTTTGTCACAAAGAAGGATTGGTACTGTCAGAAAAGAAGGCAGTCATAGCTACTCGGAAAATGGAGTTTCTGGGTATTGAGATAGATGAATCAGGAATTATTCTGCAAGACCACATCGTAGAAAAGGTGCAGAAATTTCCTGAAGAATTTAAGGAGAAGAAACAACTCCAAAGCTTTCTTGGAGTAGTAAACTTTGCAGGAATTTTTATTAAGTATCTTGCAAAATATAGAAAGGTTTTCAGTAACCTCCTAAAGAAATATGCTCCATTCATATGGACGGATGAGCATCGACAAGGGTTGAGACAATTGAAAGAGATTTGCAAAAATCTCCCAAAGTTGGCTATACCACAGGATGAGGATGATCTCATTCTGTATACAGATGCTAGTGACCATTGGTGGGCAGCAGTGCTCACAAAGATCACACCACAAGGAGAAGAACCGTGCAGATACTGTAGCGGTTTGTTCACAGAAAGCGAAGCCATACGATGGCACATCAATGAAAAGGAATTCTTTGCAGTGCGAAAAGCCTTTAAGAAATGGCCTCTATTTTTATTAGCAAAGAAATTTACTTTGAAGATTGATAACACGCATGTTAAAGCCTTCTTAAAAAATAAAATGGAATCTAAACCCGAAAAGGCTAGATTAATCCGATGGCAAGCTGAATGTCAATACTATGTATATGATATTATTGTGATAAAATCTCATGAAAATATTCTTGCAGATTTTTTAACAAGAGATGGAAGGGATTGAGACTGATTCCATCCTCACTGCTCAGAGGCACTTCACTGAAAATATGGAGCTGCTTCAAAGAGAGTGGAACGAGCTATGTCTTCATGCTGATCAAGCAGGAAGATTGCAGCAAGTCGACCGTAAAAAGGTCGGTGCGCGGATACAAGCATGTTTGCAGGCCAATGGACAACTTTGGTCGGCAATCCGAGAGCCACTCCTCCGGGCTATCAACTCACCGTTGGTAAAAGGAGAGTTAGCAGTACCGGCCTGTAAAACGGAAGCAGGGGAATCGAATACCCCTAGCACAAGCTCTAAGCCGGTGAATTCTTCGGAAACACAGGCCAAAGAGAAAATTGAGGATCAGGGGTCCAACCCTGAATCATCAAGCCAACCCAACACCTCTGGGGTTAAAGAGGGAGAGATTAATCTTAGGCCTTTGGCTGGCAATTCTAAGATTAATACTAACAAAATTGAAGTTTCTACGTGGCAGGCTTATCAGTCCAATTGGGAGAAACTTCACACCTGACAAGGACTCAATCCATCAAAATGCAGGGTTGATGTTTCTGGAAAATATCCAAGGGTGTGGATGTTGCCAGGATCCAGTCCACACGATGTCAAGCAATGGTACGATTTTGGGGCATTAGCCTCAGTTCAGACCATGTCACCAGCCTTCGCAGAACTCAAATGTCTACCCAAGTGGATACAGGAGGCGGTTCATGAAACCTGGGCTAATAACGATCAGCTTAGCCGAGGTGATGTTCTGGAGTTATACTTCATCAGTGCAGCACCAGAACCCACAGGAAAATGGAATCATGAGGCCCTTCATTATATTAGGCTTCGGAGACCGATATCCCGGGAGTTGGAGAACATCAAAGCTCCAACAGAAGATACCCCATTGATTGCCTCGGTCCCGGAAGATCAAATTACCACAAGGCGAGCTTGGGGATTATGGGTCTGTCTTACAGAGATGGACAAAGTCAAGTTTCCGTTCAAATTTTACCAGAATTCGGCGAACGGATCTTTCCTGTTAAATACCATGACAGGAAAAACTACCAGATTTGCAGAAGATTTATTCGAAAAGAAGAGGTCTTTGCTATGGGAAAACAAGATTGTGGTGAGTAAAGAAACTCATCGTAAATATTGCAACATGAGCCACTTTAGCCATTGGACGAACCGAATTTGTTCAGATTGTCCAAACCAGAAGGAGCCAGAGTTTGGAAAAGGGTTCCGCCCAAAAGTAATACGGACAAAACAAGAGGAATCCAAGGTACCACGGGGAAAAATGCCAAGAAGGCCAAAAGAATAGTAGAGCCATGTGAATCAACAGGCTCTCGGGTCCGCAAGATAACCAAGGTGGACCATACAAGCTGAAAAGCCAAATGAAAATAATGGCTTCAATAATGTTATGCCTGATGGGTTTTGTATACTGGAAGTATTTATTACAATGTGTATACAACGGTTTATTTCTCCTATCTGTTAACAATCGTACATGTATGAACAATGGTATCCTCTTGTCTGACCGATAGGGATGATCATACGACATGTTGTAGATCGCAGAAGACAGTATGATCACTTGACCTAGTGAGACATAAACTATGATCACAGCCGAGACAGCGTATGAGGATACGTCTGTCCGGATGGCTGCGGCATTGTCGGAATAAGTAGTCTGTCTTGGTTACTTGACATGCTGGTACGCAGAGGTGGCGTATTGATGGACCGCAGTGAGATATATTCGTCTGTCTGACATCAGCGAATAAAAGATCTCGTAATATTGATTGAGTCCAAACCCTAACGAAGGTTCAGGGGTTTGCACGGGTTGACTGTTGCTTTGACTTGCCATGGTGGAGAGCCAACACAGCGCGCTTGTATATCTGCATCTTGGGTAACAGCGATTCGTGTAGTACCGCCTGAGACTGAACTTAGTTAACCATATCCGAGTAATAGGATGGGGACATTCCCTGAGGAGCTCAATAACATTCATCGTGTCAAAGTCCTGCAGGCTGATTAAGTTCAGGCACGTGTGATAAGGATTGAGTGGTACTACTCAGGAATAATAAGATATTAATTAATTGTAGGTAGAGCTTGTCAGAGGCTCCGATTAATTAATGAATGTCCGGTAACCTTAAATATGGGGATTCTCAATAAATGCAGCCCGTTCTCACAACGTGGTAATAAAGGGGTAGGTCAGTATTAATTCTGTGGTGAAAAAGAATTAATATTAATTAATTAATTGTGTCCTGGGTTGTAGACATGGGAATTAATTAATTGGAGGCCCACTTTATTATTTGCATTAGGTCCCAGGTCTGGCCCAAATAAGTGTGTTGAATTGAGCCCAGATTGGCTCATTAGGGATAAAACCCTAGGTCTATAAATAGACAGCTCTCTCATAAGTTGTATGACAGTTGAAACAGACTAAACCTAATTTGTGAGAGAGGGGCGCCGATCTGCATTAAAGAAGGAGGAGAATTTTCGAATTCTGGTCCTCCTCAAGCCACAGATCTACGGAGTCCTCACCAGTAGTAGATCTGAACAGCGCCGGGATACAGATCTGAAGATCTAATCTGGAGAACAGATTTTCTTCTCTTTCTCTTTGTTTTCGATTTTAATTGTCTTGAAATTGATTGCTAATTTCTTCTTCCGCAGACAATTAATATTGTGTGGTTGAATTGGATTCGGAATTCAAACGCAAAAGATCGGATCAGACTCGGCGGAGTAACGGTAAACCCTAAATCCACAATTCTTTGTATTAAATTCATAGGAGCATGCTAGGGTTTTGTGAATTTATATTATGAGCAATATCCATAGATCCGATCCGGTTCAGTTTGATTTTGGTGATTCGGTTCACGGGAAAACCCTACAATGCCGACGCATAACAACAAATGCAGGGGCAGCTGGTGAAATAGTAACAACACTCACAAGGAATCCGAGGCCAAAAGCAATGGTGTAGGATTAAAGCAAGGGACCGATAGAAGATAATGGACACATGCGTCCATCTAACTTTCGGTGGCATTATTAAAGAATGGGGCCGAGTCAATTATAAAGATAACAATCGGCCAAGAGGATAGGGGAGCCAACCTCTATATAAAGAAGGAAGAGCAAAGTAGAAGGATCATCGAGCAACTTAGATTTTCTTTCTCTCATTCTGAAAATAAACCTTCCTCTCTGCTCTAGTAATAGCTAGTTATTCTCTCTCTATGAGAGAAAGTTCTTTAGCTACCATGAGTTGCTAAACAAGTTAGTCTCCTCCCAAAAGGAGATTACTTATGTAATAAATATTTATATTTCTTGAAATAAACGATCCCTAGAGCTTTTGCTCATCCCTTCTTGTATTTGTATTTTCTTTACAAACCAAAAATAGCCATACACCCGGTGTAGGAAATGAACCAGGGTTGTGCTGAGTGCTGTTGAATGAGTCTTCGTGCAGAAAACCATAGATTGCGATCGGTGGTTGGGAGGTGCCCGTAAAATTCGGCGAGGAAATACCCGACGGTATTCCGGTCAAAAAGGTATGAATTTGGTGCGTATTTGAATTCTACATTATACGGAAGCATGATGGGTCTGATATGGTCGTGATGGACTATTTCCATTAAGTTAACAATGTTTTGAATCAAGGATAATAGAATAATGATAACAAAGGGGTAATGTTGAAATTTTACTTTTGAAGGAAGGGTATTTGAGTAAAAATGAATGCATTGGGGCATTTTTGAGAGGGATTTATAAGGTGGGGCATTTCTTAAATGTAAGATAAGGAAATGGGGTGTTTCAGATTTTTTCTCTATAAAAAACATCCGCGTATAAAGTTTTACTATCAATTCCCTATTCTCTCCCATTTCCTCCTACAAAATTATATGCATCCCTACAAGCAAGTTTCATTTCGCTTTCTGAAGTAATTGAGACATCATCAATATTTAATTAGAAACCTTAAATAACCCAAAGTCAAGATTTTAGGTACAATATGGAAAATCGTGCCCCGTTGACAAACGTAATATATTAATGAAATAGATCTTAGATCTAGATCTGAAAACCTGCCCAATCAATATGTATAAAGGGTAAATTATAAAAAAAATACTTTTAAGGTATCGTTAAGTATAAAAAATGTTTTAATATTTTATTTTTTTAATTATACCCTAATTTTTTTTTTGTCAATTAAAAATACGTTCTATTATAAAAAAATTCCTAAACTTTCTAATATTACTGAATTATATCCTAATGTTTGATTCTATCAATTAAAAATACCCTACATTGCTAACGGTGTTAAAATCATAATGAATCATACAATAATTTTAATACAATATATGCTACATATATACAAAAATATCACACATTATTTAATGTATGATTCCTCAAGATTTTAACACTGTTAATGATTGAGGGTATTTTTAATTGACAAAATCATATTAGGATATAATTCAGCGATAAGATAAATATTGGGGTATTTTTCACAGTGAAGTGTATTTTTAATTGACACAATAAAAATTAGAGTATAATTCAGTGATAGAGAAACATTAGGGTAAACATTAGGGTATTTTTCATAGTTAATCAATATGTTATATTATTTTTTATAGTTTTTCCTATGTATAAACATATATAGTTATTGTTTCAGACATCATTTTATTTTAATGGATTTAATTATGGCCATAAAGCAATTAAATATCAATTAAGATGATATCGTATTTTAAATTGATTAAGGTTTTTTTAAAAGAGAAAAGAAAAAGAAGAATGGAGTATAGATTAGTCCTTGATATATATTAAATTTGTTATTACTTTATTATCTCACTGTTTTCATAAAAGTAATTACTTCGTTAGTTGATAAGGAATTAGTGTTTATGTAGATCAGTATATAAGTTATAATTAAGTGATTTCAGGAGAAATGAATAAATAAACAGTTAACTTAATATTTGAATTTAAAAAAAAAAACTTAATATTTGAATTAGATATACTGATCCCAAATCAACTTGTTGTAAATATTTATAATCACGTGAAAGAAATTAATCATGTATCTGGATATGCACATGTTTCCAGGAAGCTAACTTAAGTTATAATTTTGTCAGTATATGCAATAATAATGTGAGAAATAATATTAATTTGTCAAATGATATAAAGATGGAAACCAGTACTAAAATTAAAGGTTCTATTAAATAGGAATGTTGAATTGATTGTTTTTAATAATTGAGAAAAAAGTAATAATTATTAAAAATAAAGTATAATATCTCGAAGCATGATGCATGTGATAATTTTTTAGATGAATAATTTAAATTTATTCATATATATATATATATATATATATATATATATATATATATATATGCGCGCGCGCAAATAATTGTGCTGATTAATTGAAATACCTAAAATATATATTATTTTATGTTTTTATTTTAATAATTCAAACTTTTAGTTTAGCCATTTATATGTGAAATTAAAGACTTAAATATTATCTGTTTAATATATATTTTATTTTTATCATAAATCTGATTATAATATAATGAAACAAAATTGGTGAGCGGTTGTTGGTAATAAGACTTGCTATGCCGGCGCGACCAAGTACTAGAATATATTTAATTTGCATTTGTTGTCTTTCTCAATTTCCTATCATACGAATTAGTTTCTTAATTTTCTGATTATTCCAGCCTTGACCTTCAGTGAAATTAAATCTAATTTTTATTTAATTTCTAGAAGAAGAAAAAGTGTTACAACTTACACATACTGGTAAAGCATGGGATGTTTGACTCGCACACATTCAGGTGAAATGAATAAAATTCTCAATTTCTTTACAAATCTTTAGTTTTTAATATATATATCTTAAACTTTATAATTTTTTATAATTGAGCTTCATTCAACAAGATGTAGGATCGGCGCAATCAATGTTTAATTTTCATAGTTATTATTAAACTAGTATTTTTACGTACCATGCGTTTCACAAAATTATTAAATTTATGAATTGTTAATAAATTATAAATATATCAAGTTTTTGATTTTAATAAATCAATGTATGTCACATGTATATGTAAATATTGTATATATAATATTATGTGTTTGATAGATATATTAAAGAGTATACGTTTTCATCCTAATCTACCCACGTAGGCTTTTTTTTTCCTAAAATAAATTAAAAAGTTATGATTTAAATTAAATATAAAAAAATAAAATTGGTGTTCTCACGTTTTATATATATTTTTTTCACATATAAATAATACTAATTTAAGTAACAAAAAGTCAAACTAATATACTCATTTTTTATATTTTAGCATAAAAAATATTAAATTAAACAATGTCAAATTAACATATTAGTAAACAAAATTCAAACTAATTGAGTTCTTTTACTAATTTAAATTTAAATTATATACATGGCTATAATTTTATACATAAATTTCTATATGATATATATAATTACATTGGCGAGTTGTTCGTTATAGCACATACTATATACAATTCATATTTTTAATTATAAAAAATAATATATAAATTATCTATAAAAATAATAAATCTAATAATACTATATTAATCTATCTTATTAGTTTATTAATATTATCAAATATTACTATCTTCTGATGTTTGAGAATTTTAATTTTACAATAACTTTGCTGGTAATCATCATTCAATTTTGTATGTTATTATATAAATTAGTTATATCCTGATTACCAAAACCATATAGTTTATCAAATTATAAATTGTTGAGATGTTGGTGAAAAATAAAATATTTTGCTGATAATTTAATGGAACTAGTTGTTTATTATTATAAAATATATAAATTAAAAATATAGGACAAAATAGATATTATGATTAGTATTAATTGATAATTATTTAATTATTCATGATGTATTTAAATGAAACAAAATAATTATTAAATTTGATGGAATAATGGTTACCGCCTTTTTATTTTGTAACTACTTCTTTGCTTTAGTATATTTATAGATTAATGATTAATTTTAGATTATTCATACATGTTAATTACAGAATTGAGAAGAGAACAAATTGGTAGTTAGGGTATAGCCAACCAATTGAGAAAAACACTAATTAACAATTCAGGAGAAAATGACAGTTCACTACAGGAAGAGTTTTAGAGCAAAGCTCGGCTGACTATTTGACAATGTAGGTCCCGGTTTACTAGAGTAATCGTAAGTTGCACAGTGGAAAATAATTATTTTACAGTAAGCTTGAACTTATCCAAACTGATAATGACGTGTTAGTTTGATTTGTCAAATCTTTAGTTCAGGTACTTAGGTTCAAGTATGCTTAGTGTCAATTTTTAGTATATGCTACAACATTTGAGTATTAAGTTTTAAAGACAAGCTAATCACTCAATATAGGTAGCGAAATATTTTATATCTATAGGATCAACCCACTAGATTGATGTTCGTGGAGGAAACTCAAACCTTCATATCCTATGTTGCAACTTGTGGAAATGGCCAGCTAATAGAAGATCCGACACTATAACCTGTATTGAATTTTTGTGGAAAGATGGTGATATTAGAAGGAAGAATCTAGCACGTGGAGTATGGGAAAACTCAACTAGAGTACTCTGCAATTGAAGATTGAAGGGGTCTCCTGTTGGAAAAAAAATTGGAACTGTAATCTATATTCAATCACGGGAGCTTTTAAAGTTAGTGTGTTTTGTTCCAAGTGAACAACGAGTGAACGTGGGGACTTTCGACTCCCGAATCACTATAAATGTCCTATACCATTTACTACTTTCAATTATTTATTTTCTTTCCATATCAACAAATTTAAAAGTTAATAGTTGTTTGATTATAACTAGAATCGAAACTTTAAATTGGCTCGGTTAACTAAGTTTTAATATCTACTAGGCTACTAGCTGACTTCTCAAGAGTTAATTGAGAACTGTGATTGGCTTATGCAGTTTACTCATTTTTGCATTATTTTATAATTTTGATCTAGGACCAACAATAATTTTGCATAGATATGTTTTTATAATATTAGTACGATCCCTGAGCTATAAACAATATATATATATATATATATATATATATATATATATATAAAGTAGTGATCATATGAGAATAGTTTTTAATATGAGAAATGAGAATAAATCTCAGCCTTTAATTTTGTAATTTCAACGCTCATGATCTATTTCACTCCGTGTGCAGTTTTCCTCGATTATCCTGCAGTTTTGCAAAATTAAGGTTATTTTTGTAATTTTAGCTATTTTTTAAATCTGAAATAGTATCTCATCAGATTTTTTATTCCTTTCTTCACGCGATTTGATTTCTTCTTCCTTCTTCCTTCTTCCTTCTTCGTTCGATTTGATTTATATTTCTTCTGTCGATCATATTTTTTTCTTTGTTTCTGGATGTCGCATTCGTGTTTGGTCTCGACTTTGTTAATTGTGCATGAGTATAGTTTAAAAAAATTTGTTTTATTCAGATCGATGTTCATTTTTACTATTATATTGTGCATCTTTAGTGTGACTTTGTGCATTTTTGTATCTTACAGGTTCATTTATTCCAAAGTGTGTTGATGAGATGAACCATTTTAAGGGCAGAGTTTTTAAAACTGTTGATGTTGGTATTGCGTTTTACAGAGACTACGCTCGTGTTGCTGCTTTGAAGAAGAAGATGTTTAATTTTTTTAATTTGTATTTATGTAAAAATAAAGTAAATCGTGCTAAAAATGAAGTAAATTGGGCTTAAAATGCAGGTTGTTGTTTGTGTTTGAGTATTTTTACAGTTTTAGCCTTTAAAGGCTAAAACTGCAGGATATTGGGGCAAAAATGCCGCGTTTTTCAATTTGCTGAGAATGAATCCTGTTCGTCGATTTGATGAGATGAACGCGCGAGATCTATTCTTATTTCTCATAGTAACTCCTATTCTCATCTGATCATATCACAGTCCATTTTAGATAGGAGAAGAGAATAAATTTTGTCCTTTAATTTGATGAAATAAGTGGTCCAGATTGATTCTTAAAATTTAAAATTTAATTTTTATTTTAAATTATAATTAAGGGCATTTAGGTAAGTTAAACACGAGGGACCACAATAAATTTCACAATCTCTTTCCTATCAAACACACGTGTTTTACTTCTACATATTCTCTCTCATCTAATTTCTTTACAAAACTTTAAATAATCATATCTAATTCAATTTAAATTATTTTTCCACGTACAATATATCAAATTAAAGATAATTTAATTATCTTTCAAACGAAATCAGTATTGCATATGTTTCAAATATGATAATCGTAGAAAAAATAAGATACTGCAACTATTCAGACGTAGATAATGCATATTTACAAACTTATATAATGCAACTTACATCTGAAAAAAAATCTATATACTGCAAAAATTTGATAGCCCCATTAAACGTAATGCAACTA
>JAPKLW010001083.1:0-59889 GCA_026898455.1 Plectranthus barbatus | reverse complement strand
TATATATATATATATATATATATATATATATATATATATATATATATTAAGGTAGTGATTAGGTGATAAAAAGATTTTCGCTGCTAAATGAGAATAAATCTGGACCATTAAAGATTAAAATTAACGTATATGATCAATTTAAATTCGTCCAAATTTCGGTGCATTATTTGTGTTACCATCTAGCATTCAAGGACAAAAATTTCATTTCGTGTAGTTCATAAAACATAATATGCATACATTCGATGTAAAAAAAATGCAATATTTTAGGCATAAAACTGCGGCATATAATCAATGCAAAAAATGCACTCAATATGAATACAAAAATATAAATGCTTTAGAATAAAAATGCATCTTCAAGAATGCATCATTTGATGAAAAAATTGCAAATATTTGGGAACATTTTTTATGCGTAATTGATGCATTTTTTATCTGAACATAAATATAATGAAGAACATATACCAGTTGAATATAAAATAAAGATATTCGTGCGAATCTTCTAAAATTAACATATTTAACATGGATATCATATGAATCGTCGTAAAAATATGTTTAATTTGATATATGATTCGTAAAAAATAGATTTGAGTCGAGAAAGATATAATTGTTTGATTATAATGGGAGGAAAGAGAAAATAAGGAGAGAGAATGTTTAGATCTAAATATAGAGATAACGGTTATTCAAACTTAAAGGCTAAATTACTAAGATATCCTAATTACCTTATTTATCTAATAAATTCTGAATTATCACAATCATTAGATCAACAAAATAAAGGATCCAGATTCTTTCTCATTTAGCATGAGAAAAGCTTTTATAATATAATCACTACTCTATATATTAATAAATTATAATTAATGTGTATTAATTTTTTTTGTGTATCTATTATTTTAATTCATAATTAGAGATGAGCATATTATAGTTCAATTGAAAATTAAATTGAACGGCTAAAAATTCCATCTCCAATGTTTATTGAAAATTAAACTGAACGTCCATCGCTAAAATTGAGTTTCGATCGAACTTATCCATTTTTATTTATTTTACAAATTGTTTGATTTAAAAGTATATTATTTAATGTTTCACACCACATCACACATGATTCATACTCACAAGCAATTAAGAAATTAACAATTATTAAAATTAAAAATATAATTATTTATTAGTCTTAAAATCAGAGCTAGATTAATGCACAACGGAAGTCTTACATGATTAAGCTCTCGAAGCTGGTGATTCTTCCACTAGCTCATATTTAGAAATGTGGATTGTTTGTCTGGTGGTTAATATATTACTTAGCCGATTTACAATAATATACTCCAACGCTTGATGTGTTTAGTTTTAAATCCAGTGCAAAAACTTAAGGAAAGCATTAAATAACACCAGAATTTACATAGGTTCAAACCAAACCGTCCTACGTCCTCTCTTCAGACGCGCAGTCAGAAATCACTAAGCTGTCAATTACAAAGATGTCAACGATCTATTGCTAGTTCATTAATGCCAGGTCCACTAGCGCACTCGCCAAGTCCATTGCAATCAAGAACTTTTTCAAGCTAGAAGCGTGGGCGCACCACCTTGACATTCAAACTGAACATGAGATTTTGAGTTCCTCTCAAGAACGTCAGTTGTTGGTATACACCCGCGATAGTTGCCATTGGCGATGCGAAAACTCCAAGATGTTATCTTACTTAGGGAGTAAGAAAACGGAACTAGCTCTTGCTAAAAGCACAAAGCTTTCTGTTCAAGAAAGAACACGGGAAGTTGTTATAATCAGCCTGAAAGCTTTAAAATATGAAGTTGATAGCTTTCGAGAAATCGGTAGAGAGTTAAAAGATGATTGAGTATTGAATCTATTCGGTAACCTTCTTAAGGTGGATTCCAACCTCTATCTATAGGCACTTCTTAGAATGTTTGAATCTATAGTCGATTGGAGTCATTGTAAGACAAGAGAAATGTGTCTTGTCGAAGTCTCACTTTTTCTAACTTGCAGTGTCTTTTCTGTCAGGGCAGGTGAACTTTTACTGTGTTAGTCAGAACGACTCTTTTACCAGTCTGAGGGGGACAAACATGCTTTTGAATACTTTAGACTTTGAGTTCTTTCTTAAAGTCTAGTTTTGAAAAAGTCCTTGCTTGTTGTGGTTTGAGGGTGTCTTCTAGCTGATTGGGAAGCGCCTTGCTGGTGACATCTTGTTGATAAGCTCCGTGCTGGTAATCCTCTAGAGATTCAAATCTCTTAAGGCTTGTAAATTAGCTTCTGATGGCTAATACTTTGCTGGTGACATCAACCCATACAAGCCTATTTGCTGGTGAAGAATGCACCAGCAAATCTCTTAATTAAGGCTTGTAAATTAGCTTCTGTTACAACTTGATCCTCCCTATACAAGATATTTCATGTTTGAGCTAATCTAGCTAGACACACTAATCTAATAGGATATTTGACTCAGTAAAAAAACATATATTCCTAAAATAATTTATAATAATTTATTAATCAACCAAGAGAGGATTCCTCGGAGTGACTCATAGTTGTTATGACAAAATGGCTGCAAGACTACCTGCTTCTTACAGCAAAGGATGCAACATTTTAGGAATAAAAGACTTTTGATTGGATGAGTTCTATTTGTCTCTAAATGGGTACTATTTTAAACACCTCCAGATCGTCTATAAATAGAGAAAGACTTTAAGTGGAGAAGGTTACTAATTCTACGAAAGCTCTCGAAACTCTGCAAAATTTCATACTCAAGCGTTCAAAGCTTTTAAGGTTGTCTTACCGACTTTCTGTATGCTATTTCTTGGACATGAGACTCTTTGCGAATAGCAAGAGTTATTGCTTGGTCTTCTTACTTTCCAAGTTAGAAATCAACTAGGAGTCACTACTTCTCCAGTAGTAATTACGGGTTCTATTGCAAGCTGACAAAGTTCAAGAGAGGAACACAAAATCTCAACCACCAGCTGGAGGTTGCGAGGTGCGTTTTCAATTTAAGTTGCAGAAGTAATGGTGAGCAAAGACTAGGCGAGTGTGCTTGTGAACAAGAAGACGCGGACATTTACGAGCCAGCTATTGATCGTGCTACACTTCGTAACCTGCCACTTAGTGAATTTTCAGACCTTTGTTTGAAGACAGGACGTAGGACGGTTGAGTCTGAACCTCTATAATATCCTACGTTCTTATTGATTTATTTACTTTTCACGCTTGGATTTAAAACCTAACGCAATGTTAGAGTATTCTGAATATTGACTAAGTACAACCCATCACTAAACAATCAGTTTCTGGAATTCAAGCTAGTGCGTACAACTGTCAGCTTGGAGTGTGGAGGTTTGTAAAACTTCCACAACATTTACACATACTCAGGTTTGGGATCAATACATGGAAACTTTTTCTCACGCGATTAAACAATTTCTATAATTAAATAGATAAAATCACAGAAATAATAAAAGACTAAAATAATTTTTGAGTCATAAAGTATTAATTTGTACTTAGCCATAGATAGGACATAAAAAAAATCTTCAATATACGTTAATTAATAGTATAGTAGTGGTGGTAGCATGAAGAAAGGGAATGGTTCTAAATTTTCAATTCACAGTTGCATGAGCCTCAATTCTCTCTATTATATATAGTTGGCCACTTCTTCTCATTCCGCTCGGCAAAAATTTCAGAGTTCAATAACTCCAGCAGCAGCATCTTGATTTATTCGAAAATGGTGGCCACATCTACCAACGCCAACGGAGATTACGATTGGGCAAAGGAAGTGAAGGCATTCGACGAAACTCAAGCAGGCGTGAAGGGTTTGGTGGATGCCGGAGTAACCGAGATCCCTCGTTTCTTCCACCATCCGAAGGAGGTTCTGGATCTCCACCCCACCTACGAAGGCCCGCCACTCGAGCTCCCCGTGATAGACTTTCACGGCGTTGAGAGTGGCGGGGAAAGGCGGAGGGAGGTGGTGGAGACCATCAGAAAGGCTGCCAAGGAGTGGGGATTCTTCAGCATCGTCAACCACGGGGTTCCGTTGGAAACAATGGACGCCATGATGGACGCCGTGAAGCGCTTCCACGAGCTGCCGACGGAGGAGAAGAAGGCTTTCTACACAACTGAAATGAGCAAGTCGGTGAAGCTCAACAGCAATCTTCCGGTGATAGAAAATGACTCAGCTTGCTGGAGAGACATTCTGTCTATTTTCTACACAAATGACCAAATTGACCCCCAAGATATCCCTTCAGAGTGCAGGTACACTGCCTGAATGGAGAGGACGCCCTTGATCCTGCCCGTCTTATATATATTTACATGCATTTTGATTAAATATAACTCATATATATATTTTCTTTTACCAGAAAGGAAGTGGGAGAGTATGTGAAATACATGATCGGACTGAGGGAGGTGATGGCGGAGTTATTCTCGGAAGCACTGGGGCTGCCCACGGATTATCTGACAAAAATGGAGTGCATGAAAAGCCAGTTTATGTCATTGCTGTACTACCCAGCCTGCCCGGAGCCTCAGAAAACCTTAGGAGCTCCGAAGCATTCCGACACAACTGTTCTCACCCTCCTCATGCAAGACAACCTCGGAGGCCTCCAAATGCTTTACCAGAATCAATGGGTCGACGTCCCTCCACTTCGTGGAGCCCTTATTGTAAACTTCGGTGATCTCATGCAGGTATGCATACGCCATGGTTGGTTAATTACTTAATTAATTATAAGTTAGTTGTGTTTGTGCTAAGAAGAAAAACAAATATGTATGTATTAATGCAGATGATAAGCAACGACAAGTTCATAAGCGTACAGCACAGAGTGGTCTCACAGTCGGTGGGGCCGAGGATCTCGGTAGCGAGTTTCGCGTCTCCGAGCAGCGGGGCGTCGGCGAAGCCGTTTGGTCCGATCAAAGAGCTTGTGTCTGAGGAAGATCCGGCCGTATACAGAGAGTTCATGTTCGTAGATTACATTCGGTATTACAAAAGCAAGGGGACGCACGTTGCCTACGGCTTGGATAATTACAAGATATAATTATTAAATAATTAAATTATGTTGTTTCTTAGTTAAGCTACACTTGTTATTTTTTTTTTAATTTCTCAGCCACCTTGTAGTTTTGTGTGCCTTTCCCGTTGCAAGTTGCAACTATATTTGTAAAATAAGTACCGTTTTCCAACTTCTGGTAAATGGCTTTTGGTCGCTTTCTTATAACGACTTAAGATATCAATTAGTGTGCTGTGTGTAGTTACATTAATATATTGATTAAACTAATCTTGAGACAACCTGTAAAATTTACTAAATTCAGTCGATCCCATATGATTGGTAAGTGTCTTTGGCCAAATGTCATTTTTTTAATTCATCTCCACGAGTCACCAATAACACCGTCATTTGATAATCCAATCTCTTTGCGAATCATTGTTATTCACATAGTCATTAGAACTCAAATTATTTGTACTTGAAGTCACAACTTTCAATTTGAAACATAAATGAAATTCTGGAAAAAAAATTTTCCAATAATTTAAATTTTTCTTTAGATAATAACTAAACATTTTGATATAGTGAATTGCATGATTACAATTGATATTGCATTAAATAAGTTTATAAAATAAATAAATTTATTATTAAAATTTACAATAATCAATAATTAAAAGTCTATTTACAATTTAAACAAAAGACATAACAATCAATAATAATTTATAGTTGCAATTCACATAATAAATAATTAAAATTTACAATAAAGATAAAAATAACGAATAATCAAAATTTACAAACAGCACAATTATACAATAAAGAACTTTAGATTATAATAATTATTATAATTTGTAAATCTTACATCATCAACGCTGAATGTAATAGTTAAATATCCGATTTGATAGGAAGAAAATTTATTTTTCCTTATTGAACAGGAAAAAACAGTGCCACAAAGATTGTTTACTTTTTAATTAAATCTCCCTAACTTTTCATAGAAGTTGGGCGAGCCCAACTACGTTTTCCATCTATAATTTTTTATTCTACATTTTGGCCCAACTAGAATTTTTATCTATAATTATTTATTTTGGGAAGGTCTTGGGTTAGGCAAGCCTAAACGATTTAGGCGGATTTTATCCATTAACCCAAGCCCAAACCCAATAATATACCCTAATTGGGATTAATAAACTCTATTTGGGATGGGTCAACCCATTTGAGTAGGATAAAACCCGCCTAAACCGTTTAGGCCCGCCTAACGCAAGTTTTTGCCATTTATTTTTTGTTTTCGTGGGATCTGTAACCAGAATAATTTGAGACACTCAGCATAATTTGTATTTTTTTCATATATATGTAAGAGTAAAAAAATAAAAAAAAATTGCCGTGGGTTCTGGCACCCCCCCAGTCCAAGGGTGGTGCCACCTCCACACACATATATATATAGAGGGTGCATTAAAGTCACAAGTGACTTTTTAAATGGGAGAATAGAATGAATCTCGACCACCTATTTTAGGTGTTGGACTATTATAATTAAATATTACACCAAAATTAAAAAGTTGCATTAACTACCTATAAAATGTTGCATTAATGTGGTAAATTTGTTATATTTCATACCCATTAAATCTTCAAAATAGGAAAATCCCTAACTTTATGCTCCATTATCCCTACTTTTTAGGGATTTCGAATTTTAATGAATATTTTCCTAAATTAATTATTTTTATCCTTTTTCACACTCATTATATCTAGACAAATCCCTAATTTTTTGCTACATTATTGTTATTTTTTATTAATTTCGAATTTTAATGAATTTTTTTTCTAAATTAATTATTTTTATACTTTTTATCATTTTTAGGGATTTCGAATTTTAAAGAAATCAATTTAACAAAGGACAATTGCATTATGTTTTCTATAGAATTGCATTATATAGAACATAAAAATTTCATTATTCGTAAATTTAAATATAATTAAGTTATAAAATCTTCAATCGTCCCATGAAAATACTGCAACCGTAAAAAAAAAACCAATTTAGCAATTTGCAATTGCATTATTTTTTTCATTGGATTGCAGTATATAGAATATAAATATTGCATTATTCATAATATTAAAAGTAATTATATTCTAAAAATCTCAAACACTTCAAGAAACATATGTAATACAACTTTGCAGGCTTATATATGCATATTTACAGGCTTATATGATAGAACTTAATTCAGAAAAATGAAAGATTTCTAAAAATCTGAATTATTCCTTGAAGGATAATGAAAATGTACAGGCGTATATAGTGCATAATTATATGCTTATATAATGCAACTTACAACAGAAAAATAAACAACTTTGCTTTAAGAATATCAATCAATCCATGAAATACTGCAAATGTACAGTCATATGCAATGCATATTTACATGCTTAAATAATGTAACTTACATCTGAAAGCTATACGACTATATTCTAAAACCTAAATTAATACATGAAATATTACAACTTTACAGACGTGTTTGATGCTAATTTACAAGGGTATTAGATGCAAATTACAAGCTTAAATAATGCAACTTATGTAAGAAAAATAAATAACTATATTTTGCAAACATCAATCATTCTATTAAATATACTACAAAATCAATCTATGAAATAAGAATCAAATAGAATTTACATAGATTGAAGAAAATAGAAATTCTAAAAGAAATAAAAAGTTATGGAGATGACCAATGATGAAAATAAATAGCAGCAACAATTCAATCTCTATCACCACCTCTAACAACAGCACCACCATTGGAGGAAATATAATTGGTTGTGGCTGAAACCCTCGGTGGGGAGAAATTTCGATTTGGCAAAGATGAGGAAGAACATCAGATCCTTTTAGAGATGGGCGACGACGTCGGCGATTCCTACAAGATGTTTTATCTCTTTCTGCACTCTACGGCAGACATGTTTTGCTACCATAAAGAAGGATCCTTACCAACGACGAATGTGGTATCAACTTGGGGTGGATGGGTGGTGCGGTCGGCAGTGACGTACAGAGGGCTGGATAATCAACGAAGATGAAGAAGATTACAATAAAAATAATTTGGAGTAGGATGTAAAATGAATATTTCTGTAACGCCCCGTATTTTAGTTCCGAATTTATCATTGTAATATGATCGATTTCCGATCAATTATTCTATCAATGCATAATCATCTTTATTATAAGAATGTACACGATCCCATGCAATCCATGCAAAACCATGCAAACACATTCATTTTCGAGCTAACGTTCTACGAATATTTGAATGTCGAGATATTCTCCGTTATATCGGAAAAGCTTTAATAATTGAATGATCGATGGTGTCACATCACATAACATGTTTTCGTAGAATTTAATATCGATGACATTCGATTGACCGATGGGGTCACATCACGAAAAAGCAAGTCATGTAATTAATGCAATTACCTACCATATATTAATTTACCTATTTTTATTTATTTATTTAATTTATTTAAAATATCAAAACTTGGCCACCAAGCTTGTAGCATATAAGTGAGGAAATAGCTCATTTTCCCCACCTTTTCTTTTCCTTCAAGTCGAGAGAGCAAGAGAGCAAGAGGGTGAGTTTTTCTTGAAGTTCTTCAAGACTTGGAGCTTCCATCCATCATTTCCGACAAGATCGACAATACCAAGACTCGTCATTGAGATCTACGATTGTGGGTGGGTGCTAGAAACCTTGTAAGGCTCTCAAAGTTTGAGTATATATATATATATATATATATATATATATATATATATATATATATTGGAGACTCACCATCTTCTTCTTTTGTTTTTCCTCCATAAACCAAGGAGAGGGACCAAGTTGAGAGGTTAGAAATACCATCAAGAAGCTAAGGAAGGAGATAAAATCAAAGGACTTCAAGGGTGAGTTCCTTTTGTGACCTAGAATTTCAATCTTTTGCTTGAGGATTTTAAGTTCTTCCATCTTTGAAATCAAGCATGAGATGTGCTAGATAAGCATGATTTGGAAAGCTATACCTGTATATATGTGACCATAGAATGATGATGAACCATTTAAGGGTCTGACCATGAAGTAAAATGAGCTCATAGCATGATAGAACCCATTTTTGTACACTTTGTGAATAATTATGCATGTTGCTAAAATCCCCTGTAATCTGGCCGAAAAGTTTGATCATGGAAGATAGGGAAAAAGAACTTAGATCAAGCTGATTTTCGTATATGTTACACTCTAAGATGTTAAGAGTATTTTTGAGTGAAACCAATTGGAAAATAGATTATTCTGTGGCAGTCTGCCTTGTTGGTGTTGTGCAGAAAAATTTAATCATCTTTTGCACTTGAAAATTTACATGCTTAAATTAGTCTCACTTCGGAGTATCTCTCTGAAATTTCAGATCAAAATACCTTGTATTGAGGTCGTGGTGAATTTTTCAAATCAGACCCCTATTTCTCAACACATTCAGACCCCCATAAATGATTAAACTCCCCCGACCTAACTGTAACACATTTTAGAGATCCATCAATTGGAGAACGAACCTCAATGAGTATACTATGACAATATAGAGTATGAGCATGATATAGTTAATGAACATTAAGTTATGGTTTTTGGTTGCTCTCTGCGCAAAGCTGAAAGTTAGCAAATTTTCTAAGTATGAGGATTTATTTCTTAAGTATACATCTATGATCTAATGAGGCATCGTAGGATCATTAAACATGTTATAACTAGTATGAATGCCTATTAATCTTTTTTATACTTGAATTTAAGTGATTGAGTTGTATGAGGTTGCATAATTACATGTTTGCCAACTTGATAAGAGCAATGAATATGAGCAAGTTTCATTTATACAAACATGCTAATCAAATGAAATGAGTTAAATAGATTATTGAGTTGATTATGATGTATGATTTAAATTGAATACCTAGTAATTAAATATTAAAATCTAGGTGTTGTTCATTTGGGATATAAGGCATCCACTAGTGGAACAAAGTGAGCCGAGCATTTATCGAATAAGGTGGGCACTATTTTCCAATAAAATGAAAACAAATAACGGTTTGATTTCGAGCTTCAAGCTCAAATGATGAAATGAAAAGCATGTTTTTATTTTAAAGCTTATGTCATTGCCTAAATGTTTTATGCTTATCTATCTGTCGTCTAAGTTGGAGGATCTCCACTTAGGGAAGAGCATGTGACACAGTTGTGTGCATGTTTCTTTGTAACGATCGTGTCCTGGCATTGAAAGAGATGCCAGTGATCAGTGCACTAGGATGCCGGCTAGTTAAGGTCGCGCCTTAACGTGAATGTGCATCGTGACCGGTGAAGGTGGCCACCTCCCGGATCACACTTGTTTGCAAATAGTATAACATGTGAATTGAAAATGATTGCGTAATCAGAAAGATAAATGGTTTTGGCACGATGGGAGGAATTTTCAAAAGTAAAACCCCATGTGTGGCCGTAATATAAAGGCATGACATAAAACCAATTGTTATATTTTTGAGCATGTGTCCACTGGGTACCTCAAATACTCAGCCCTGTATATTATTTCTAAAATATGCAGATTGAGGTGGTGACGACGGCGAACGAGTTTGCTTGGCAAGAACTCTCCTCTTTTGTAAAAGATAGAACTTAGAGAATGCATCTTCATATGTATTCTCCCTTTTTTTTAAACTTTCCGCTGCTAGCAAAACTCTCATCTTTTGCTTACTTTTTGATGAGAATCTGAATCTGAATCTTGTTGTCCGAAGAGCCTCGATCCCTCTTCGAAGAGGCGCCTTTTGATTATCCTTGTGTTTAGATGTCTTATTTTGTTTATAATCATGCTATCCATTTTCCCAAACACTCCTATCACGTATTTCTCCCCGATGTGCCTCATGAAATATCCTTTATTTAAATTGGGGGGTGACAATTTCAAAATAATTTAAGCACGACGACTCTGGTAAATCGGGACCATCAATAATAGTTATTATGTAGGATACATTTGCATTTATTTTTAGATTACATTTCGTTTAGTAGTGATTTTCGGTTACTTTTGGTGTCATTTATGTGGCCAAAGGTGATGGAGATCTCGGTGGGCTGAAAGTTGGAGAATTAATTTGAGCATTAATTTCGAATTTTAAGTAGTTTTAATTTAATTTTGAATTTTATGTAGTTTCTAATTGTTTTGATTTCGTTTTATTACAAAGATATCAAGATATATTTATTGTATATCTTGATAAATTTGATTTGGTTTTTAGATTTATTTTCCTAGTTAGATTAGGACTAGATTTGATTTTCTCCCTATAAATAGGGCTTCATATTTTCATTGTAATTCAGTTTTCAGTTTAAAAATATTCGTGAGTTTTATTCTCCAATTATCTAAATGCTCTTGAATTTCTGTGGAGTACCTTGAAATTCAATATTGACTTATCAATCGGACTTACAAATCCGTTTGTGGCGTCTTCACTATATCCATCGTTGTTGAGGCGAGTTTCTTTTTGAGTCGTAGGGGTTTGTTTTCGTCCTTGCCTGCGGTTCTCTAAGGATCGACTTCAAAGGTGTTGGATTTCCCCATCATATCAAGTTATCAGTTTGCTTCCACATCGCGTCGAAGTCATTTCAGTCGAGTTCCTGGGTTGCGATCTAAATCTTCCCGGTGAGGATCGTATCATATTTGGTATCCAGAACCAGGTCTTGTCTTTCTTTTCCTTATCATTTTGGTATCAAGAACCAGGTCGTGTCCTTTTCTTTTCCTTTTGGTTCAATTTCATGTCTTGCCTGTCTGTGTCTTGTCCGCTTTATTTTTTTCGTGTCAGTTTCCGTTATTTTTATTTTTGTTAATTATTATTTATTTTATTTTCGTTTTTTAAATTATTATAATTATTATTTTCATTTTTCCATATTATTATATATCTATATCATCAATATTTATCCATATCTCATCTATAGCACATATATCTCATTCATATTTATCTATATCTATTCAATCCATATTCATCCATATATTTATCCATATCTTCTAATATTTATCCATATATATCTTATTCATATCTAATCATATCCATCCATATATATCTCATTCATATATATTCATATCTATTTTGTTCATATCTATCCACATCCACATCCACATCCACATCCGTATCATTCATATATATCCATATTTATTCATATCTATCTCATCCATAATTATCTATATCATATTCATCCTTATTTATCCATATATTTATCATTATCTATCCCATATATATCTCATCCATATTTATCCTAATTAATCCATATCTAGCATATCATATTTTTCTTCCAATTCTATTTCTAGATTCTTTCTGATTGTTCTGGTAGTTTCCGTATGGCAAAAAAAAATAAAGGAAAAAAATTGATTTGTGAGATAAAGTGGTAAAAGGCAAGTGTTTGTGAGAATATAAAAGCCATAAATTGAGTGATACACGAGCGTTGAGTGATTATCATTCTTGAGTGATACACGAGAGCTTGTGAGGTGGTGAGGTCCTTTTTATCTAAATTTCTTGCAGGTATGTACAAAGGTAATCAGTCGGAGTTTTTAAGGGGCACAAGAGATGACAAAGATGAGAAGTTCATTAACCAAACCAAATATATGACGAAGGTTCTGAAAGCTGACTTAAGAAAGATGGTGCAGTCTGAGATGGAGATAATGCATCAACGGCTTGATGCATTGGAAGATAATTTGGGCAGTAAAAAGATGAGATATAGACAAGCAAGGTGGGAAACTCAACCAGATAAATTCGAAATTAATTCTCCAACTTTCAGTCCACCGGGATCTCCATCAAAAGGTGACATAAGTATAAAGAGAGTTATGGAGTCATGTCTTGGCCTATAAATAGGCTAGTAACCACTCTTGAAAAATGACACTTGATTTCATAATAAAATTTATTTTTGTGAATAAATTCTCTTTGTATGGTATTTCCTTTGTTTGAGAACTTATCAATATTTGTGAGCAAAATTTTGTGGCGTTCAACTATACCAAGGTTCTTGGCTTAATTTATAGCCAATGGGTCAAGATTTTGGTAAGCTCTAGATAAGATCAAATCAGATTCTCGATTTGGGGAGACCGCTGCCTATCTTTATACGTTGAGTTCTTGGATCAATATATTTAATGAGTTATTCATCTTTATCACATGGTATATTTATGGGCTTCATTTGAAATTTAGCCATTTAGAAACCAGTGATTGCAACACATATTTTGCAAGTATATGTTGTTCTATGAAGTCGCAGACTTCTTTTGGCTTTTCATGCCTTTATTATGCGGTCTACGAATATTATTTCTTTTAGCAAGTGAATAATGTACTAGTTATCAGCCTTCCTAGTCTACCATTAAGTCCGAGGAAGAATATACTCTGCAAATATCAACTCTTAATATTTTGTATGGCCTCATTATCTTCCTGAATAACTGAAGAGAGTCTACCTTGTGTCATCTAACTTTGGAATCTTGGAAGTACTACTAACTAACTGAAGTATTGATCAGCTGACAACTGACTAATTATCAACTTAACTTGTTACTCTTGAATTTTCAGCTCTTACTCTTGTCGCAGCTTGTCAACTCTCTCTTCTGATCAGTAGTTGTGGTTCTCTTCTTATAACTATAGTTGACCAGTTATGTAACTTCAACTGAACTTCATTATCTTATTTTTTCAGTTTTTGAGCTCTTCAAGTCGTCATTTCTTGCGAACCTAAACTATTACATCTCACAAATTTATACAAGATTTACATTCTAAAAAAATTAGTGTATAAGCTATAGTTATTGACAAATATCAAAACTAACATACATTAAACACTTTAACTACTGCGCTCCGAGATTGCGGATGCATATAGTTAACTTGATATTAAATTTGTATTATATTTATCCTAAAACTAATAACTTCCTTAGTTGATAATTAATAAGTGTTATGTAACACCCCCAGCTCGCCTTCCCAAACTTAGGGGTGTGCTACAGTGGGTTGGGTGGTTTAAACAGCGGAACACTTGAACAAACAAGCAGAAATAATGGTTCACACCCAATGAGTTCAACAACAACACTTGAATAAGCTTAGTTTGTAATGAGGAATGTAACCTTGTATACAACAGTACGAATAAATAACAAGTAGTTCGGTTCTCATTTGTTATCATAAACAGGGAAGGAAAATAAGTTCAGAGTTTCATGCAGCAGAGGGTTACGCAGTGGAGATATGCATATAAATATGCATATCTCAGGATCAAGGATTCCTTCTCAGATAGTCATGCCCTCTACAACTCTGCATCCGCATCGCTGCTGTTAACCTGCGCATTTTAAAAATAATGTGAGGGGCTGAATAGCAAGGTACCCTGTGGAGATATGCCCGAAAATATACATTTTTAATTATGAATGATATGCCACACACACAGAAAACCATGGGGTTTTAGAAAATATTTGACCGTGTTTATCCAAAACATTTTCATCACACTGTATGCATACATATTTACTCAAGTGAAATCAATATCTATGTTACCGTTTTGTGACTCAAAGTTGGCCTACTTCCGAGTCACGATGAACAGTTGGGAATGGCCGAACCACTCGACCCACTGTCATCATTTAGTGCACTGGTCTCAGAACTCGCTGCATTGAGACCCCGATCGATTTAATACACGGCATGTGTCTCTACTTATTTTTCCGAATGTATCAATACTGCATTGAGTGACCAAGTCTGATCCTGACATGAGACAACAGAGGGTTTATGCCCTCGGGGTTTAAAAGTCTTGGCTCAGGACTTCGAAAATTCTCGGTCCTGTCCTCATTAAATCAAATCTCCCTGGTCAACTACGGTTAACCGGAGGAACATATATGAAATCAAAAAAGTTTGACATAGACAATCAGTTTAAAACAAAAAAATTTCATGCTTTTAGAAAATTGAGCTCACAGCTCGAAAAGGCATTTTATTTTTACTGAAAATAGTCCCCACCTTGACAGCTTATAGATGTTAAGCGTAAGTAAGTAAGTTCGTGTTTGAAAGCTCCTCTATCACCTTGTGTTTCCTTCAATTGGTAGCACAAGAAAATGCAACAAATTGGGTGGATTAAATAGTGGTGATAAATCAGCGTCCCAGTTGATATTATTGCATATTTCAGGTTCTAAGACGGACTGACTTAATGACATAACGGATATGAACCCACACTACCCAACATGCACTATTCGTACTCGAACATGCATGTGACTTCTTTAACCTTCATCAACTTAATCAAACAGTCCACAGACAGAAGATAATTCAATTTGGAGTTCATGTGCATAAATAACGATTAAACATATAACCGTATTTGCATGATTTAATATAATTATTTCCGAACGTCCAAATTCAGTTTTAATCTCATATAAATGAGCATAATATTCTTCACATTCAATGTAATCATCCATGCTTCGAAAATAAATTGAATTGGATCGAAAGCGGAAGAGAAAATGCAAAAATAAGGTTGCAGCCGCTGCCATGTCGACCGCCGCAGGCCATGTCGACCGACGCCGGCCACGTCGGTCGATGCCAGCGGCGTCAATCGACGCACAGGCAGCGCGAACTCGCGCGAGGAAGACGACAATGTCGCAGCCATTTCCGGCCAAACCAGCCACCCATGATTCACCCCTGATCTCTAGATACCACTAGGAACACAATAGGATGCATCATCATCGACCTACATGACTGGAAATGCAAGAACTTGAATGTAAAGAAAACACAAAAACCCTCACCTGTGAGAGCTCTCCTCTAGTCGGTTCCGACAATTCGTAGGTCGTGGTGATGATCCGAGGCTACCAAAATGTTCCTAACAACATGAGAAACAATAATATACAGCTCAAACACAGATCCATCAATGTTTGATCGAAGTTTCAACGGAGGTTACGGAATTGGAAAGCTTACGGCGGGGCCTGTAAATGGAGGTGTATCTCGCTTGACACTCGACGAAATCGGAAGATTCTGGTGGCCGTGGAAACCTTGAAGCACGATTTTGCTTCGGTATTTAGAAGTAGTTGGCCAATTCTAGCTCGAACTGTCTAAAAAATACGCATGAATATGGTGCCACGAAGCAGATTTGCGGAGTTGGCAGTTACTAACAACCCCTGCAAATGGTGTCGTAACTCTCGCGCTACTCATTGGATCGGAGCGATTCTAGATTCTATGGAAAGCTTGAAGCAAGGCCTCTATTTTTCCCTTAGAAACCATGGCCCGATCCTTGCTCAGTCGGCCGGAAAATGCGAAGGAACAGGGGTGGTAGGGAATGGGGCTGCTGCGGGTGTGCGGAAGGGAAAGTGAAGTAAATGAGCAGCTGCTTCTCTCTCTCTCTCCCTTTTGTTCGATTTACACTATTGCGCCGCAAGAGTGCCTCAAATGATTAGGAGGCAAGTGGGAGATAGGATAAGGTGACACGTGTCACCATCTCATTTGCCGAATTTTGGATCCGATAAAACGTGTAATAACTACGTTAATCAACATTCATTGATTTTTAATTCAACATTCATTGTCCATTTAATTTGAAAAATGGACATCCATAGAAATGTTCTAAATCATGAGTTCTACTCGTGGGTTTAATTTCACAATTTTTGGAATTTCTCCGTTTTCGTCCCGAACTTAATAGTTTGAAAAATCATAAAATATTCCACGGGTATCAGAATTTCATTCCGATTATTTCTAAAATTCTCATAAATCATTCTCAAGATTACTCTAGCTCGGTCAAAGAAACGAAGCTCTCGGGGTGCAAGTTGTCATTTTTAACGTACTCCAAATACGCTAGAATCTCCGATTCATCGCGCACAAGTTTCTTTCTTAAAATTCATTTGTAGGGTTACCTAGGGTTTCTCAAAATATACTCATAGGCATTTTATTTGCATGAAACAGACACGTATTCGTCAACGAGTGTCGAAAAGTGAAAACAAGAAATTAAAGGGCTAAAATAATATAATCCCTTTATTTAAATAATTAATTAAGTCAATTATCATTTAATTAAAAATTGGGATATTACATGTTATGAGGGATATGACTAAGTGATCTCATGGAAAACAAATAAGTAAATTGGTTAACCTAATATTTGAATTAGATACTCATAATCAATCGATTTTCGCAGTTCTCATGAATTACCAAGAGGCAATTGAGAATTTCTCTAACTTGAAGCGTGTTGATTCAGGGAAGTCGCACATTTTATATATATATTGAGATTGAGATTAAAAGTAAAATTAAATCAACTTGTAATTAAATGTAAAATATTTATCAACACAATTAATCATGTTAACTAGGTGAACTGGATGCAGCACCTGACATCCTGACCTAAATTTTAATTTTGTCAGCCCATGTACGAGAATAATATTAGAGCATCCATAGTAAGTGAGATCTTAAATAAAATATGATAATGTCAAATATAAGTCACATCATTAAAAATCACTATTATTACATATTTCATAAAATATATAAATAAAAATCTAAATTAAAAGAAAATGAAATTAAAAGAATAAAAAATAAAAAAAAGGAAAAAGAAAATAAATTCCGTCGCAAAACTTTAGCGACAGAATTTTTTGGTCGCAACAATTTATTGCAAAATTTAAAAATCCATTTCGTCGTAATTCCGTCGTTAGTCTGTCGCTAAATAGCGACCCGTTTTTTGTTCAGTCGCAAATTTAAGAATTTCTTATAGTGCATTGATAAGGTAAAGAGAGATCAACTCCTAGTCAACTGACTACTTTCCTCCGTTTCTGAGCAGATGCTAGGACACATAGCACGGTGTTCAATTGCATTTGAAATTTGGTCCATCCTTGAAAAGCTCCTTCGAAACTACTCTTAGGCACGAGTGTTACAACTCAGATTTCAGCTTCATCCGCTCAAGAAAGGTGCTCACCTAGTCGATGAATACATAAATAAAATACGAGAAATTGCTTATGATTTGGTGGCTGCTGGTCAAGAAGTTACAAACGATGAGTTCATTCTGTATGTTCTCGAAGCATTAGGAAGCCAATTTGATGCAACGTGGTAAATCTTATCACACGAGCTGACAAATTCACCATACCTGAGGTTCAATTTGCACTACAAACTCATGAGTTGCGAGTGCAAAATAATCAGTTGTCTATCCAATTTCCATCTCCGATTGCAAATGTTGCTATGCAATCTAATGGCCAGCTACTCCAATAGAGGTGGTTGTGGTGGTTGATCTCGTGAAAGAGGTGGTGGTAGATACACTCGTTCTCGTGTGTTCTCCCAAATATGTGGAAAAGCAAATCACGTAGCATATAAATGCTTCAAGCGGTTTGATACCTCTTTTCAAGGGCCTGATACTAATTTTGATTCATGTAATCAAGCTTTCCTTGCAGCTTCATCTTCTATTCTAGATGATACAGTATCTGATTGGGTTATTAATAGTGGAGCTACCACACACAGTGCTTCAAATCTGAACTCTTTCATCTTCTACGTTGCATGCATGGTTTTTAACAGTGTGTGGGAGCAGGTAGAGTTGTCAACTGGGCCGACCTGGTCAAGCACAGTTGAAGCCCAACCCATGAATTAAATGGCTTTGGTCGGTCGGGCTTAGGTGTATTCGATGGACTCATAATAAGCCTTTTTTAAGTCCAGGTTCGGCCCAGGACCAGGCCCATATGAGCACAGGACCAACCCCGCCCAGGCCCAGGACCAAGCCCAGGACAGACCCATGTTAGGCCCATGTTCAGGCCGGTTTAGACCCATCTCAATTTTTAGTAAGTAATAATTTTATACAAGTTATTTTGATTCTTTCTAGTAATTTAGCTACTGAATAAAAAAATTTAAGTGTTCACAATTAATCTAACCTAATTGTTACATTTCTTCAAAAAAATTAGAAAAACTCCTTAAAATTAATTTATAAATGAATAAAAAATATTAGTTTATTTTAAACCGATCTTCGGCCCACCTCAAGCCCACCTGAAACCCAACCCAAGTCTGATCCAAGCTCACTTCATAGCTAGGCCAAGAGAAATATTAAATGGCCCTGCCTAGCCCGGCAGACCCATCTCACTAGTGGTCCCGGGCCGTATTGAGCCACTTAATTGGTAGGACTACTCGGGTCCAGGCCAGGCTGGCTCGGGTCAGTCCAGTTGACAACTCTAGGCGCGGGCGTGCGTCTCCTAAATCTAGTGTGGAGCCACTTTGTTGCCAAGAATAAGATCCATTACATAGTCTCAGTGTCTTATGCTCTCTCGTACTCCATATTGCCACATGAACTAAATCACCTGAAGTGGTAAATTTATTAAGACTCCCCTCTTAGTAATAATTCTAATTTGTGACCAGATATACATGCATTCAAATAATTATTTGGATTAATTATTATACTTAAAAATATTTTTTTTTTGTTAAATTTTATTTTTTAAAATTAAATTTAATCACTATATGATAAATCAAAATACGCGAGTAAGGGTTGGTGTGGACTTTCGCCCCGACCGAATTCTTTTTAATAATAAAATAATGTGATATTTTTATGATAGTAATTTGTTTAGAAGACCGAGCTAATATTGAAGAATAACCATGGTTGTAAAAATTGTTAGGCGCTAGTCGGGCGCTTGGGTGAGGCCTAGCGCCTAGGCGGTTTAGGCGGGGATTAGGCGTTTTCTAGGCGGTAGTTAATCGGTAAGTTAATTTTCATATCTTATATATATATAATATATATTTATCAATTAATAAAAAGTAAGATTATCTAAATTTTAATTAGTTTTTAAAAAATATATAAAAAATAGGGTGCTCGAACTGATTAGGCGACACGCAACATGCTTAGTCGGCCACCTAAATGGTGCGTAGCGAGCTTGGCCGGCCACTTAAATCGGCGCCTAGGCGGATTAGGCAGCCTAGGCAGTGCCTAGACGCTGATTACTCGCCAGACCGATTAGACACGGGGATTAGAGGGTAATCGGTTCGGTGGAGGACTGCCTAGCGCCTAGGCGGGGCCTAATCGGTCCTAGACGGGGATTTTTACAACACTGAGAATAACAATAGGTGAGGGGAAATGATGAGCGGATTTTTTTTTTTTTTTTTTCTGTTTTAGTCTTAAATTCTACATTTTTAAATAATATTAAGAGTAGTTTTGATATATGAATTTTCGTATATTTTTTATTATTATTATAAGTTGATTGTTAACTAATTACTTAATTCATTTTTACATATAAAACTAAAATTTTACATAAGCACATATGTAGGCTGGATGTAGCTAAGTACAAGAATAAACTTAATCTGCATTTGTTGAATTCTCGATTCACTATTAAACGAACTACTTTCTTATTTATGTGATTATTTTGTCAGCTTTGATTTCTAGCAAAGAAAAGGCGTTACACAAAACTGGTGAAGCATCACATATTTGACTCGCACGCAAATTCAGGTGAAATGAATAAAATTCTCAGTTTCATTATCAGATTTATTTTTTATTTAAAAAAATTAATTTTTATAATGTAGTTTCATTTAGCAAGATGTAGGATTGATTCCGCGCAATTAATGTTTAATTTTCATATATATTATTAAAGCTGATTGTTAATCTTAGATTATTCATATGTGTTATATTATAATACTAAATAACTAATTTATATTCTTATAATAAGTAGCTGTTATTAAAATTAGTAAATAGTAATAGTAGAGTACTGACTAGGGTGGCAATTTTTTATCTGATCCGATAATCCGATACGAATCCGCACGATAATAGCGGATACGGATTAAGGCTTATCGGATATGGATCCTTATGACACGATAAGGACACGAAAATTTCGGATCGGATTCGGATTGGATACGGATCGGATACGGATATCCATTAATAAATTAATAAAAATTATTGTTTTTTAAATATAATAATTAATTGATTAATTTTGATATATTAATATAAATTTAAAGTTCTTTCAAAAACTCAAATCTTTTGATTCTTCATTGTTCGTGTCCCATTATTAATTCACCACTGAATATGTATTTATTTATCTATTAATTTAATAACCTTTTTTTTTTTTTCTCAACTTCAAGTTTTCAATTAAGTTGTATCAACAACGAATTAACTAATAGGTGGGATCTTAAATTTTAATGTTGATGAAAGTATTGTAGATTCCCATTAATTGTCTCAACTCTTTCAATTTCACCATATAGATTAAAAGTATTTATTGTAATTTATTTTATTTGTTATAAATCAGTTTTGATTAATATTTTTCTCCCTCAAAATTGTAAGTGAAGTATTGACGACTTAGGTGAAAGATCGATCAGTATTTAGAAATGAACATGTTTAATCACTAGAATTGGAATTTAAGATTTATCTATGTATCTTTTGATATTTGATTGAGGATTTTAGTTTCAAATAAGTTGCAGTTTTATTTATTTATCAAAAACATTATTTGAACAATCAAATATGAATATTTTGTATTATCTTATCAAATTTTTATTGGATTATAATTGTATTTATTGAAACGAATTCTTATTGAATTAATCCGATTTGGATTCTTATCGGATCCTTATTGGATCGGATACAAAATGGATTATTCGGATTGGATACTTATTGGATCCTTAACGGATACGGATCTGATTCGTGCGAATACAGATTTGAGCTTAACAGATCGAATATGGAAACGGATTTTAATTTTTCTTAACGGATCGGATACGGATTTGACCTTAACGGATTGGATCGATAACGGATAGACACGATAAGAATCCGATCCGCACGAATTGCCACCCCTAGTATTGAGTATGACTTTATTTGAGAGTAAATAATTTTATCTCGAACTAAAACTAAAAAAGACTTTCACACCGACCAAAATGAATGGATATATTTGACATTAATCCCGTTAAATAAAATAAATAATAGACAGATTGAAATTTTATGTACGGATATCACAAGTACAAATTAAGATTTTCCTCAATCGTCAAACAAAATATTTTCTAAATGATTGATATATTATTTTGATTAAAAGAAGTTGCCGATCTAGGAATTCTTTGTATGACTGTTTCATTCGATTTTATATATTGAAAAAGTAGTAATAGAATAAAAGTTTTACCTCATAATAATGATCAAATAAATAAAAAACTCAAACACTAAATTTTATATTAATACCATAAATAAATCTAATTTTAATTTACAACTAAAAAGAAAAAGAAAAATAAAATCACAGCTCCTTAAATCGTTTGTTTTTTCTTTATTTTCAGCGCGTCATTCTTTACTATTAACCCGTAGATGAACTATCTTACAAAAATATGAGATTAAATACTATTAAAAAGAAGAAAAATTTCTCCATACTATTAAAAAGAAGAAAAATTTCTCCCTTATCCGCCCAATAATTAAAAGAATCAATTGTCGTTACGAACCTTACAAAACATTTTTCTAGAAATTCCTAAAACTTTTCTCTAGTAGCAAGCCTTATTTGAAATCTAGTTTTACATATTTTGCATTTCTTCTAATTGAAAACAGTAATTTATTTTCGAGAAAAAATAACACTGTTACGCACGTGCAATTGGTAAAGCAAGCCATATTTGACTATGACACTTGTAATTTTTTTTAAGAAAAAAAATAATTTTATTTAACTATTACTCCCTCCGTCCCTTTTAATTAGTCCACTTGGAGGTGGGCACAATAACCAATGTGGTAAGAGATAAGGAAAATTAGTATTTTATTAATGAATGTGTATTAACTTTCCTTTTTAAGTAAGTTGACAATTAAATGAGACGGACAAAAAAGGAAAGGTGGACAATTCAAGTGGGACGGAGGGAGTACTAGTGTTGGATGGCTACATTTTTCTGAAATCTTGTCACACTCGAGTGACTCCACTGATCAAAATATAAATCTACATTTACACGTTTGTATAGTTCAATGCACTCATTTTATGAAATGCATTAGATGTTCACGAAAAATGTATATATTAATTAAATTTAATTTAGTGTATCGCTAAATTTAATTAATGATTTAATAATTATTAGCTTTCTAATCTCTGCGTAAAGCATATCTCAAATATTCGATTTTAAGAATATTAATGCATGTGCAATAATTAATATCATCGACTCATAATAAGAAACTGACCACTTGTAATAATAATGGTACATTAAATTTATAAAGTAAAGAGAAAAATACTTAATTTATTTGTTACGTTGGATCACCATGACCTATGTAGATATTTGCGTGGTTAATATAATAATCCAATTTCTAATAAAAAAAAAAAAAAAAAAAGGTTGTATTTCCTAATTGTTTATGAAGCATGCCATATTTGACTCCAACATATGTAAGTAAAAGTGGGAGTATATACACACATTAAGATATAATATGTATAACTAAGGTTGTAAATGAGGTGAGTCACTTGTGAACTATTATCCGATAAAAGTTTATTTATTAAAAATATAGTTAAGTTTAAGTTTTACAATATATGATTGGCTCTCATTTAATTTATAACATTATTTTGGAATATAAAATTATTAATTACATTATAAAACTTATATATCGAATACTGTAAAATGGTAATAACATATATAAGTTTTTCATTACCTTTAATAATTATAAGAAAAGAATGGATAAGTAAATATGATATTTTTTTGTAAATAGTCAATTTGTTTTTAGATAAAAGTAATGAATATTAAATATAATAGTAAATTTGAGATTTTTTTTTTAAAACATGACTAAGGCTCAATAAAATTTTTAAACACCAAAGCATTTAGTAATGAAACTCGAAATTAAATTAAATGAGTAATAACACATTTGACTCGGGTGATGACGTGTACATACTTTTGTTTCAAAATATCGCCCTCGTTGAGTTTTTGGTTAAATTTGAATGTTATTTGATGGTTAAGTCTGTGACGACTTTCTTCATGTTAATTAATATATATTACGACAAATTTTTTTGGAATTCAAAAGTCTTTCTTTTGATACATTAAAACTCGGCCGAATGCATTCGTCGTTATTAAAAAAACCTTAGATATAAAAGTAACGATATAACATCTCACTTCACTTTGTAATATATATTATACTTATTATAATTAATTATTGGTAAAGTCTCAGATGAGACGGTCTCATCATTTTTATTGTGAGACGAATTTAATGAAATGATGTATTTCTTTATTGCAAATGATGTTTCACCATTTTTTATTGTGATACGAGTTTAATGAAATGACGTATTTCTTTATTGCAAATGATGTATATCTTTGTTGCAAATAATGTAATTCTTAAAAATAAAATGATGTATTTAATTTATTGAAATGATGTATTAAGATTCGTCTCACAATAAAAAAATAGTGAGACCGTCTCTGAGGAGACCAACTCTTAATTATTAGGTTAGATTGTTAATTAACGTAACTCGAATTCATAATGAATTGCTCATAATTTACGAGGTGAGGTGTTTTATATTTGCGACTGGAGATCTGGGATTTAGGGGTTGATTATTTCATATTTAGAAGAGATATATATCACTTTAAAAATTGATTGGAGTCAAATTAATTATGTTATAATTATTTTTAATGTTCATGTTAAGCACATGAGATCCTTTAGTGGCTAGCTACTTTAGTTTAGCCCACCATCAAACAATGAAAAGTGGTTTGAACTGTTTTTTGCATTTTCCCTCACTGAAAATGACAATACAATTTTTGAGAATAAATAGTTTGCATTGCTTGCGTTATGTACGAAGCATGCCATAGCTGACTCTCAAAATTAAAATTTAATTATAGTAGGCACAGTCATAAAGAAAATGATTAGTTTCAAATTTTTAATCAACATTTGTTTGTGGCTTGAATTAATTAGTTCTCTACTACTCTAATCCTATTATATATAGTTGGCCACTTCTTCTCTTGAATTTCCACTCAGCAACATTTTCAGAGTACAATAACTGCAGCAGCAGCCGCATCTTGATTTAATCGAAAATGGTGGCTTCTTCTACCAACGCCAATGGAGATTACGATTGGGCCAAGGAAGTGAAGGCATTCGACGAAACTCAAGCAGGCGTGAAGGGTTTGGTGGATGCCGGAGTAACGGAGATCCCCCGTTTCTTCCAGCATCCGAAGGAGGTCTTGGACCTCCATCCCTCCTACCAAGGCCCGCCACTGGAGCTCCCCGTGATAGACTTTCGCGGCATCGAGAGTGGCGGGGAAAGGCGGAGGGAGGTGGTGGAGACCATCCGAAAGGCCGCCAAGGAGTGGGGATTCTTCAGCATCGTCAACCACGGGGTTCCGTTGGAAACAATGGACGCCATGATGGACGCCGTGAAGCGCTTCCACGAGCTGCCCACGGAGGAGAAGAAGGCTTTCTACACAACTGAAGTGAGCAAATCAGTGAAGCTCAACAGCAATCTTCCAGCAAAACCAAATGACTCTGCTTGCTGGAGAGACATTCTCTCCATTGTTTACACAAATGACCATCTTGACCCCCATGATATCCCTTCCGAGTGCAGGTAGGTACTCAAGGACTTGATCGAGGATGCCGGCCCTTCACCCCGCCCTGTATTACATATATTTATATGCATTTTAATTAACTCATATCATATTTACCTTTAACAGAAACGAAGTGGTGGAGTATGCGAAATACATGGTCGGACTGAGGGAGGTGATGGCGGAGTTATTCTCGGAAGCACTAGGGCTGCCCACGGATTATCTGATAAAGAGGGAGTGCATGAAAAGCCAGTCGATGTCATTGCTGTACTACCCCGCCTGCCCGGAGCCTCAGAAAACCTTAGGAGCTCCGAAGCATTCCGACACAACTATTCTCACACTCCTCATGCAAGACAACCTCGGAGGCCTCCAAATGCTCTACCAGAACCAATGGGTCGACGTCCCTCCAGTTCGTGGAGCCCTTATTGTCAACTTCGGTGATCTCATGCAGGTATAAATATATATACCCTTTTTATATTATATATATGACTGAGTTGTTGTGCTAAGAAGAAAGACAACTATGTTAATGCAGATGATAAGCAACGACAAGTTCATAAGCGTGCAGCACAGAGTGGTGTCGCAGTCGGTGGGGCCGAGGATCTCGGTAGCGAGTTTCTCGACGCCGAGCATTGAAGCGGCGGCGAAGCCGTTCGGTCCGATTAAAGAGCTTGTGAGTGAGGAAGATCCAGCTATATACAGAGAGTTCATGTTCAGGGAGTACATCCAGTATTACAAAACGAAGGGGGCGCACGTTGGCTCGGCATTGGATCATTACAAGATAATATAATTTAATAATTAAGCAACGTTGTTACAAAAGCTACACGCTTTTTTTATTTCTGTGCCACCTGGTAATTTTGTGTGCCTTTTGTCCGTTACAGCTATTTTTGTAATAAGTTGAAAAGGGAGGGAGTAGGGAGTATTTCTTCCCTTTTCTATGTTAACAACTTTCATCAATACACTTATAAATCGAATAAATCGAGATATCTCTCTGAAAATACCAAATCGGTCGAGCTTGCACAGGATCGGTCGAACATCTCCTCTAAACTGCCAGATCGGCCGAGCTCTGCAGGATCGGTTGAGCATCTCATCTGAATTGCCCAGATCGGTCTATCCATTGCAGGATCGGTCGATCTTCACCTCTGAAATCCTTCCCGCTGCTCCCCTGCTTATCGTGGTCGATCCTCACACCCTTTGCAACTCAGATCGGTCGATTTTCCACCAAAACTCAGCCCAAAATGATGAATTATGCTCCAAACCTATCCTACACACTCCAAATCACAAAAAAAAAAACACGAAAACAACCAAAAAAACGTATGATATGGGAGTAAAATGAACGCAAACATGCATGCACAAACATCGAAATATAGGTCATTTTACGCACATATCAAGAACATGTTGATTCTAGCTTGGAAATTTGATTAAAGACCAAGCATGTTTAGATCTAATTTTGGAGACTTTGCTTTGATGATTTAAGTACATTATGGAACATGATAATTATGAATCATGATGATGTGTTGATGGTTAAGAGACTTGAGACTTTGTAGTCATGGATGCGGAAATTTAGAGAATAAAATCCATGCTTATTTGAAGTTGTTTGGATCTTGAAATTCTTGGGAAAACTTAGTAACTTTGATCTTGAGAATTTATTTAAGACATGGTTAATCATATTATTAGATATTTAGAAATGATTTAGGATCATTAAAAATCATTAAAACGAGTCCGGACAACTGAGTCGAGCCAAACATCCCTTTTTCAACCGGCCAAAATGGCTCTGTTTCAACCGTTTTGGGGAGCGTCGACCGACGTCGGATTCTTTGCTTTTACCGACACCGGAGGCAGCTTTAGAAACCCCTGATATTCAGCTTTCTTGTCATGCAAACTATTTATCCAAACATGTACCGATCACCCGTGTGGAGCCACTTCAATTTAGTCGACTTGAAACAAGTCGACCGACATGGAGGTCAACTCAAACCTTGTTTGCTTGAAAACTTCGTCTTTTCGAACAGTTATCCAAGCTCGATCCTTGTACCCTTTTTCAGTGGTACAAAAACCTCTTTTTAGCCACTTAACCCACCCCAAAAAGAATATTCTATGCCCAAATCAACTTGAATCCAATCGATTGTTATTTTAAAGTTAACACTTAATTTTGTATGTTGAGTAAATATCGCCATTTGTGATCCGCCTTAATTAGGTGTATTTGTTTCGAACCACAATCACCTATGATCCGTTCATGGGAAGACTTCAATAACTTTGTTTGCTTTGAGAATACTTTATTAATTCCTTGATGATCCAAGACTTATTCTTCCCATTTCATTTCTACAAATCATACTCGAGCCAATAAACACTCTTTAATCAAGGCTCGGAAGTCCCAAAGACTCGACTCAAATAATAACAATAATAATGAAAGAATCTCTCCTTCGGTATGAAATACCAGTTGTCTTATGAAGCTTATTAATTTCCTTAGGAAATCCCGAAGCCCAATTCGACGCAGCATAAAAGGAACGCACCGCACCTACTTAAGGTGGGCACTATTTTCCAATAAAATGAAAACGAATAACGGTTTGATCGAGCTTTGAGCTCAAATGATGAAATGAAAAGCATGTTTTATATTTTAAAGCTTGTGTCATTGCCTAAATATTTTATGCTTATCTATCTGTCCTCTAAGTTGGAGGATCTCCACTTAGGGAAGAACATGTTACGCGGTACTGTGCATGTTTACTTGTAACGATTGTGTCCTTGTATTGAAAAAGATGTCTGTGATTAGTGCACCGTGATGCTGACTCGTTAAGGTAGCGTCTTAACGTGAATGTGCATCATGACCGGTGTAGGTGGCCATCTCCTGGATCACACATATTTGCAGATAGTATAACTTGTGAATGGATAAAGATTGCGCAATCAGAAAAATAAATGGTTTTGGCACGATGGGAGAATCTTTCCAAAGTAAAATCCCATGCGTGGCCGTAATATAAAGGCATGACATTCAATCAACTGTTATATTTTTGAGCATGTGTCCACTGGGTACCTTCAAGTACTCAGCCCTGTATATTATTTCTAAAATGTGCAGGTTGATGGTGGTGACGACGGCAGACGAGTTTGCTTGGCAAGGAATCTCATCTTTTGTAATAGATAGAATTGGAGAATGTATCTTCATATGTATTTTCCCTCCTAACTTTCCGCTGCTAGCAAAACTCTTATCTATTTGCTTACCTTTTGATGTAATCAAAATCTGAATCTTGTCATCCGAAGGGCCTCGATCCCTCTTTGGAGAGGCGTCTTTTGCATGTAAAATTGTGTTTGATTGTTTCTAGTTGTTTATATTCATACTATCCATTTCCCAAACACACATGTCACATATTTCTTCCCGATACGCCTCATAAATTATCCTTTATTTAAATCGGGGCTGGACAGTACTAGAATTGAAAAAAGACGAAAAGTTCGGACTAAAATTGATGTTTTAGTCTATAAAATATTCCATTCAAATTTTACGTACGTCATAACATATTTCTAACAAATTTGAGATAAATTAAAAATTTGTAATTAATAATCTTGAATTATTGTTAAGATAGCCTTAGACTGCATTATATATGTAGACATGGTATATTCCTGCGAAATACGACAATCACTAACTATTAGCTGATGTGATCTGATAAAAATTATTTTAATCGCTGCTACCAATAGCATTGATTAATTATGGAAAAATAGACAAATGCGAGCAAACCATAATATATATAGACATAGGAATGATCTCATGTACAATGACTTTCTTTCGAATAAGAAATTTCGAAATTAATATTTCTACTCCATTACATTCTCAATTATTTATGGAAATCTATGGTCTTTTATTACTATTTATTTCTAAATGATTTATCATGATACACCAACTCTGTTTAATAGTTAATGCTTACAATAAACAAGCGAGTCATCCCATATATATACATCCAAAGTCCAGCAGCATTTTTTATGCCTTGTAGTTTGAAAATTGAAATTACGTCTGGAGTCAAATATATATTGTCAATTCTACTTCCATTTTTTCTTTTTTGAATTATATTAAAGGTGCATGTAGTCGGTAGGATAAGAAGAGTAATTTATGCCAATGAAACGATTAATTGTCAAAGTAAGATCTGCAGAGAATGACATTAATTTTCAATAAGAGCTGCAGATAATGACATTAATTTCAACCCAACTGCTCTTCATCTTCTATGTTTTGCATGTCCTCACTTATTTTAAATCATCTATGTATATATATAATAGAGTAAATATATGAAAATAGCCACTTTTCTTATAAAAAAACCTTAAATGGCCAATATAATGTACACATGCAAAATATGATTAAATTTGCATGAACTTCCATAATTGTCAATATTATTAACCTAATTTTTGTATTTTTTTAAATTGGCCAATCTTTTTGTAATTAATTGTTATTACTTGGAACTCAAAAAAAATTAAAAAAAATTGTTATTACTCAAATTAGTATTAAAATATATTTATCAAGGTTGCTTTTTTTATTTAATCTAGTTTTCATTTTGCATTTATCATTTATTTTTTTTATTTATATATATATATATATTTTGCGATGTGCTTTTATAATTATTTTAATATTAAAATTAATATTTCTAAATTAAAAGATTTATTGTGAGTTGTGACCACTTTCTTTCTCATTTATTTAATTGTTAATTTTCTTATTCATTAAGCAAGATTTCTATATCATTTATTTTTAATTATTTTCTTAATCTTTAATCAGATTTATTATTAAATAAATATATTTATTTATATTTGAAAATTCAATTGCTGATTACGAAAATTTTGCTATTTAATTTTCGATTTAACAAAATTTCACAAAATCTAATGAAGTCATTTGCTATTTTTAATTAATAAAATAAAATAATAAAAAAATCTCAATTAAAAATAAGAAATTGAATTTTTTTTTCCGATGACAGCAATTTTTATTTCAGAAGTCATGTAATTTCCTATACACAAAAATTTTATAAGAATACTTTGGTTGAATATTATTTAAATAGGGGAATCAAATACGAGGGTAATTTTGAAAATGGGCTATTTATTGAATGAATATATATTAGTGGTTATTTAAGATTTTTATATAACAAAAATAGTTATTTAAGGTTTTCATTCTATATAATACTTATTAGTTTTAATATTAATGACAAATTCCCATCCACCACTTTTCATTTAATATTTATTTCTATCTACCAATCTATATATATCATTAGACCACCTCTTTTGGCGCTACATCTGCTTTTTTTTTTTTTTTTCCTTTTTTTTCTGTTCTCTACTTTTTTTTATACCTCATTCTATGGAAATACTTAATTAATGTCGAGATTTCTAATTACACCAGAAAAATATGATTGGCTCTCATTTCCAATTGTCTGCAAGCATATCGAATTCATACTCCAACTTTTGGGACCATTAGGTACGTTTCTTTGTTCGATCAAGAAATTAAACATGTTCCATCTTTGTTGTAAACAATTAGGCATGAAATCAGCATGATCTTCGTTACTAATTAACACTATTTCAACTTCAAGAGAAAGGATGATTGATGCATTAATGGCGTATGCCCATAACAAAATTAGATAAATTCTCAAATAACAACTTTTGCTATTTCATATTCAGAAAATATCTAACTTTTATAAAAAAGTTCACAATATAGTAAAAATTGTGCAAATACCCTTATAAAATTTAATATCTTTCAAGAATATATTTTTTCTTTAATTAAAAGTTAACAAAATTATTTTAGGATTAGGCGTGAAATATCATAAACCCTTTTTAAATTCCCACCAATCCAATTTTTTTTGTCGTCAATTTCTTTACTCCATCGTCAATTTTTTTTTTCAACTTCAACATTCATCTTCACCGTTGATTATTCCAGCAATCTATGTCTGAAGTATGTCGAGCGAAGACACTCATGGATTAAGTCACTACACTTAATTTATTAAACTGCATATATTATTCATGAATTGCACAAATTTGAATTAATATTATTGATGTGAATGAACATTTTGAATTTTTATGAGTCTCAGTTTAATATTATTGATATGAATGTGAATGAATCCATTAATTTTTTATTAGTTCTTGTTATTTGGATCTCTATTTAATAACATTTTAATTTATTGAAAACTTTGTAAATGTGAATGATTAATTGTCCAATATTTTGTAACGCCCCCAACTGACCTTCCCTAATTTGGGGACGCGTTACATTGCTGATCAGGTTTTCTAAACATTTTCTCCATTTAAATCAGCGGAAGACTTCAATAATTTGAAAGAGATATTTAAATAACAAAAGGAAGTCATACTTCGAGTCCAAAGTTTTAAAGGAACAACATTTGATCCATAAAACACTTCAAAAATGGGAAAGAATAAACAAAGCGTGTAGCAGCGGTGTGTGCAGCGTAGTGGAGATATGCATATGGAGATGCATATCTCAGGATCTTTTAAAACCAAGCAATTCTTCACTTCGCCGTTTACAACCCTAGTACTCCAATCCTCGCTGCTCAACCTGCGTAGTTTAGAAACAATACGAGGGGCTGAGTACTAATGTACCCAATGGAAAACATGCCCGAAAACATACATTTATATAAGAATGCTATGCAACTCACACAGATAAACACGGGGTTTTGTTGAAAGAAACCGTGTTATCCAAAATATTTTCATTTGCACGCGTGCTATTTTACATGATATTATATCTGTTTACAGTGTTGTAACTGGAAGTTGGCCGACTTCCAAGTTATGATGATCAGTTAGGAATGAATACACACTCAACCTACTGTCATCTAAGTGCACTAATCTCAGAATTTACCTTTGAGACCCGATCGTTTTACAAATCAACACCCTGGATCCAATAACATGTGGGGGCTTTTCACCCCACTTCATTTAATGAATTCTAGCACAGTAAGAACCTGGTTCCAAATTCATTAATATAACTCTCCGCCGATAGAAATTGACAGAGGACAGATTTAATAGTACAAAACAAGCATAGTATTCAATTTTAAACGAAATCATTTTCACACATTTTGAAATGAAAAACACGCTTTTGCTTTTTATACTTAAAATAACTCCCACCTGGTGTTAGGCTTTCACAACTCAGATACTTTCCCGCTAAATGTGTGTATGAGCTTAATTTCCTCAACTTTCATCCTCCTACAATAATCAGGGGTAAACCAATTAGGACGGACGATCTAGGACAACGACGAACTCAACCAATCCAAGAACCAATTCATAATCGAACTCAAACTCCACATATTTTCTATGATTTCCCTTCGATCCAAACCAACAATATCAATGTCCCAAACCACATAACCATGCATGTTTTTACACCTAACATGCTCCTATAATCGTATAATGGACTCAGACATTGAATACAACTTGAATCGAACAAGAACAGAACGAGAAAACATGAAATCTCTCTCTCTGGTTTCTGCGTCGATCGACGGCCCCCCACGTCGACTGACACGCTCACGTCGATCAACGTAGGATCTGCGTCAATCGACGTGAGTCGTCTTCTCCGGCGACTCGCGACAATCTTCTGCAAATTTCCGATTTCTCCTGATCTAGCCACTCAAATCAACATGCAAACACATCCCTAAAGTCCTAGACTTGCAAGGAACATTAATACATGCATTAAGACTCGAAAAACACAGCAGAAATCGAGATGGGTGAAACTCACCAGAAAGAAATTGACGGCGGCAGCGCTGGCGGGAATCCGGTGACAACACTCACGCTGCTTGGTACCAAAATGCTCCTTAGGGACTAGGGAACACGAAAATATGAGTCATGGTTCGAGAAAATCACATTCAAACAAGATATAAAATCGGAATTCGAAACCTCACCACAGTCGGGCGACCCTCTTTCTCTCCTCGATATCTTGCTCGATACTCCACCACTCAACAGCTACCTTAGCTCGAAACAAAGCTGGCACGACGGTCTTTGAAATGACGGTGGTCTCTCGGTCTGCGGTGGTCGAAGTCAGCCGGAAAGTCACCGAGAAGGTGGGTGGCGCGAGCTGGGCTGGGAAGTGGGTTTTTTGGGGGTGGGAGTGGGGTGACTGGAAAAACAAGAGAGGGGGAGAGAAATGAGTGTAATTTCTTTTTCCAATTTCTAATAATTCCACTATTTTTGTACTTCCATTATTTTTAATTCCCATATATCTCGAAACATATATATATATATAAATATCCAAATCCAAATAATTTCCAATTTCCATAAATTCCAACCTTAAAAAATTAATATCTCCCTTCACAAGTCTCCGAAAATTAATTCGATCGATTCATATTCTTCCATAAATTATTACGAGCATTTACTTAGCTCAATACAGGAAATCGACTTTCCCAACTCGAATTGCAAATTAATCAAACTCTCGCTAACATAAAGCAATAAAATAATTTATTGCACAAGATTGAGAAGAAAGTAATTATTTTATTACAATAATTAAGCAATTAATTAGCTTAATTAATCTCGGCTTATTACATCCCCTCCACCTTATAAAAATTTCGTCCCAAAATTTATAATGCTTTGAAGAGCTCGGGATATTTTTCTCTTATCTTCTCCTCCAGTTCCCATGTCGCTTCTTCACGCCCATGGTTAACTCCATAACACCTTTACGAGCGGAATCGACTTATTTCTCAGCTCCTGAATCTTGCGATCTAGAATCATTTCTGGCCGTTCTTCATATTGCAAGTCTGAGCTTAAAACTACATCTTCTTGGCGAATCACATGTCTGGGATCATAAACATACTTCCTCAGCTGAGACACGTGAAACACACTATGCACGTTACCCATACTCGGGGGTAGTGCTAACCTATATGCCACTGGACCAACGCGCTCTAGAATTTCATAAGGTCCCACATAGCGCGGTCGCAGTTTACATCTCATCCAAATCTTACGATTCCCTTCGAAGGTGAGACTTTGAGGAATACCTTATCCCCGACTTCAAAACATAGCTCAGCCCTCCTCGAATTGGCATAGGACTTCTGCCTGCTTTGGGCTTCTCTGATTCTCTCTCGAATCTGATGGACTATTTCGATCATCTCACTCTCAGCGTCAGGTTCGATCACTTTTCTTTCTCCTACCTCATCCCGGTACAGAGGCGAACGACATTTTCTTCCATACAACGCTTCATAGGGAGCCATCCTGATTGTTGCCTAATAGCTATTATTGTAAGCAAATTCAATCAAAGGAAAAATCGGCTCCCAACTGCCTCCTCGATCCAAAACTAAAATTCTCAACATGTCCTCGAGAGTTTGAATGGTCCTCTCGGATTGACCATCTGATTGAGGGTGAAACGCCATGCTAAAATTCAGGCGAGTCCCCAACTCATGTTGTAAGCTCATCCAAAAATGAGATGTGAACTTCGCATCTCTGTCAGACATAATAGATTTTGGTACTCCGTGTAGTCTGACAATCTCTCGGACATATAACTGTGCCTACTTATCTGATCCATATTTACTCTGATCTGCAAAAAGTGAGCACTCTTCGTCAGACGATCCACTATGACCCATAACACCGTATTTCCTTTCTGTGACTTTGGCAACCCCGTCATAAAGTCCATGGTGATATGTTCCCATTTCCATTCAGGGATGTCTAACGGCTGCAACTTCCCGTACGGCCGCTAATGTAACGCCTTGACTTGCTGGCATGATAGACATTTTTCTACATACAAGGCTACATCCTTCTTCATACCATCCCACCAGTACTTGGTTTTCAGATCTTGGTACATTTTAGTACTTCCTGGGTGAATGGTATACAGCATATCGTGAGCCTCACTCAAAATCTCATTCCTCAATTCCTCACTGTTTGACACTAGGATTCTGTCTCTGAACAGTAAAGCATTATCAGGTGCCTCCCGATATTCTCCCACCGGCTTAACTCCCAATTTCTGGCGCAGCTTCTCAATTTCTGCGTCCCCTCTCTGTGCCTCAACAATTCTTTCTCTCAGATCTGGCACTACGGTCAAAGCTGCTACTTCACACTTCTTCCTCTCTGAAGGCGATAGTACTTCCAAACGAAGATTCTCAAACTCTCTGATCAATCTGCCTTCTTTTGTAAGCATGCAGCCCAACTGAGCTTCTCCTTTCTTGCTCAAGGCATCGGCTATTGAATTTGCCTTGTCTGGGTGATAGTTTATCGTTGAATCGTAATCATTTATGAGTTCCAACCATCTTTTTTGCGTCATATTCAAATTCTTTTGTTCGAAGAAATACTTCAAAATTTTATGATTCGTGAATATGGCACACTTCACCCCATAGAGATGGTGTCTCCAAATCTTTAATGCATGGATTACGGCCGCTAACTCCTAATCATAAGTCGGATAATTCACTTCGTGGGGTCTTAGCTGCCTCAATGCATAAGCTATCACCTTTTCATCTTGCATCAACACACAACCTAGTCCATTCTTAGATGCATCGGTGTAAAATTCAAAATTCTTATCTGAGTCGGGCACTACTAGGATAGGTGCGGTCGTCAATAACTGCTTCAACTTCTGAAAACTCTCTTCGCATTCCTCCGTCCATACAAACTTCACACCCTTCTGAAGCAACTGCATCATCGGCTTCGCAATCTTTGAGAAGCCCTCGATGAACCTTCTGTAATAACCTGCCAAACCAAGGAAACTGCGAATGTCAATGGGCGTTGTCGGTGATTTCCAGTCTATCACCGTCTGAATCTCGGCTGGATCCACTTTGATTCCATCAGCCGAAACAATGTGACCCAAAAATGTCACTTCTCTCAGCCAGAATTCGCATTTGCTGAACTTTGCATACAGCTTCTCATCCCTTAAGGTCTGTAACATTGTTCTGAGATGCTGTTCATGTTCTACTTCGCTCTTCGAGTATATTAGAATGTCATCGATAAATACCAAAATGAATTTATCAAGATACGGATGGAATACTTAATTCATCAAGTCCATGAACACTGCCGGAGCATTTGTGAGTCCAAACGACATTACTATAGACTTGTAATGACCATATCTGGTTCTGAACGCTGTCTTCGGAATGTCCTCCTTCCTGATCTTCAACTAATGATACCCCAATTGAAGATCGGTCCTAGAAAATACTTTTGCTCCCTTGAGCTGATCAAATAGATCATCGATCCTTGGTAACGGATAACGGTTCTTCAGCGTCAGCTTATTCAACTCCCGGTAATCAATGCACATACGCATCGACCCATCCTTCTTCTTCACAAAAAAAACCGGTGCTCCCTACGGTGACACGCTCGGCCGAATATAACCATGTCCAACCGCTCGTGTAGTTGGACCTTCAACTCTTGCAATTCTTTCGGGGCCATACGGTACGGTGCCTTGGAAATTGGTGCCACTCTCGGTTCCAAATTAATGGTGAATTCCACCTGCCTATCTGGCGGCAACCCTGGTAACTCCTTCGGAAACACATCTTCGAACTCCCTCACTATATGCATATCTTGAACTGTTAGCTCTGGCTTCTCCTCCCCTTCCAAATACACCAAAAAGGCTTGATTCTCTGCCTTAAGTAACAACTTCGATGCTTGAATTGCTGAAATCACGGGCACTCTCTGCCTTCTTCTGAACCCATACACCAACGACTCTTCATCCCCTTGTTGCGGGATAATCACTCTCCTCTCGCAACATAAGATCGTTGCCTTATTCTCTGACAGCCAATCCATCCCTAGGATCACATCCACATCTTGAATATCCAGCACATTCAATTCTACCACTCGAATTTTGTTCTCGTTCAATTTGATTCCTAAGTCTCGGCAAACTAAGGTAGAAATAGTGGTTTCTCCTGAAGGTATTGCTACGTTCAAGTCTTGGCTATTCCTTTCTACCTTAAGTTCTAATGCCTCAACACATGCAGAAGAAATGAATGTATGCGATGCTCCAGTATCAAACAATACCATAACAGGTTTATCATTAATGGATCCCATACCTGCAAGATTTCCTTCGTCGCGATTGGCGTCCAAGGCATACACTCTAGCCCTCCTTGGCTGTTCATCACCACCTTGCTGGTTCCCTTCCTAGTTTCTCGGTGGCGCTTGGTTGCCCTGCCTGCCTCCTCCTCGATTTCCAGCATTGCCCCTCCAAGGCTGGTGGTTGCCTCTAATCACCCTCAGCTGCTGATTTACAGGCCTCTGGAAATTATGGTGATTCCCACCTCCTGCCTGTGGGGTCGGACAATGGTTGGCATAATTCCCTTGGCCTCCGCAGTTGAAACACTTCATCACATTTCGCTGGCAGTCCCCAATGTGCCTTCTACCACACCTCTGACAGTTCTGCTGGCCTGCATCCCTCTGATCACGCCTTGGGGCCATCTGGGGGTTGTTTCTTTGGTTATACTGATTATCATTCCTCCCCTGGAAGTTCTGATGCCGGCCCCGGTCCTGACGTTTCTAACTGCCATGTCCTTGCACAAACTGCCTTGGCGGCTCTTCCCATTTCCTCTTCTGGATTGGGGCTGGTGCTTGTACTTCCTGCACTTCCCACTCTGGCATCTTCTTTATGTGTTTGGACGCCTCTATGTCCAGTGCATGGCTCAACAGTTCTTGGTAGTTCAAACCCTTCATCGTTGTTAGTTGTGTGCGGATTTCTTCACACAGTCCCTCTCTGAATTTATCAGCTATCTTCTGTGGCGTATCCGCCAAGTGCGGCGCCATCTACAACAATTCCCCAAATCTGGTATCATAATCCTCCACAGACATCTTGCTCGAACAGTAAGAACTATACCTCCCTTTCTCTTCTATACTGCTTCGGAATATACTTCTCATACAGAGCTTCTTTAAAATTCTCCCAATTCAGCTGGGCTCTCTCCTCATGTGCCACTGACTTTACACACGTTTCCCACCACCTGTCTGCTTTTCCTTTCAACTGATAGGTCATGCATTTGATTTTCTCCGATTCTGAGCACCACATGTGCCTGAATATCTTCTCGAGCTCCTGAACCCAATCTTCTGCAGCCACTGGACCTCCTGTCCCATCAAACGTAAGAGGCTGCTACTTTCTAAACGTTTCCATCCACTTGACTGAGGGAATCGTGGGTGCTCCTCCCAACGGTGGTGGAAAATGTCCGCCTTGTGCTGCTGCACTGTCATCATCTGACAGTATTTCATACTCTTCATATCCCTGATTGATGGGTACCTCCTCCCAATTCTGATTTTCATTCTCATACTGCGGATTAACTCTTCCACGACCTCTGCCTCTTTGGCCTCTTCCACGGCCTCGTCCTCGGCCTCTTCCTCGGCCGCGTCCTCTACCTCTTCCTTGATCTAAAAACTCCATTATCTTTCTCTGCAAAACAACACCAAGTAGCAACTTCACAATAACTTCATGAGATAACATCCATCTTAATAATTAACAACATCATCCATCCATTACATAATCAAAGCTTTTAAAAAAAAACGACCATCATCAATAGCATCACCAAATATAATCCATCAATATCCAAATAAAACCGAACTACAATCATCCTCTCGCAATACATCACATAAAAGATCCACGAACATAACAAATGTACAACAACAACATTATAAAGATGTCAAATCCAAATACAACCACTAAACCATGAAATAACAGCACAACACAGCTCAATAGGATCCCTCAGATTGATCCTCCTCCTCCTCCTCATTGTCAGCCTTCATCTTCCCTCTTTCCCCATTCTGAGTCGCTGACCTCCTCCCCCTGCTACCCTCGGTATCACTGGATATACAAATCGGCGCGTGAGCAGTCCCGTATCCTCCAAACATGTCTGCCCAACCACTCTCTGTAGGTCTCGGCCACATCTCTGCGCTACGTGTACCTACATCAGATGCTGGGTATGCCCGACTGGGCTCTCTAGTGCATAGTGGTGGCGGCAGAACGGATGTCGCATGAAGGTCGCAAAATCCTGGAGATCCCATGGAGTCCTGGTGCCGAGGTGCATCTTGAACTGATGATGTGGAAAAGTCGCACCAAGCATATGGGTCATAGGCTCCTCCATGCTGAAACCCGTGTTGAGGTGGTGCATAAGCTGTCGAAGGTGTACGTAGTATAGGTCGAACTCTCGGATGTGACGTAGGTCCTGCTGCTGACGCCTGTGTACCTCTAGATGAAGCAGGTGAAGGGTTCTCGTCGGCAATAACCTTCCGAATCAAATCTGCCATGAAACGTCGAAAGCTCGCTACGGTGCCTGTCACACTATCACTGTACAACCTAGTCAATGTCAACACCCAATTAGTCCACCGGTCTGGCATAAGGTTCAGAATCCTCTCCATCGCCTCTCGATCAGTAACTCCGAGATAACGCACTCTCTCCCACAACGCTAGGTAATCCACCAATGTAGAAGCGAGGTTGTCCTCTGAAAAAGGACGATGCTCCCTGAACTGCCTGACTAGTCTCTCCTGAGGGTCCCTCTGCCACAACAACAACAAACTGTCAGTCTCAAAGTCAAAATAACATCACCATACACAGCTCTGTGTCTCGGTGGCAACTTGTCCTCCGACACACTATGTCGAGGGTCCATCTGATCCTCGTGCTAACCCATTTTCAAATCACACTTCCAAAAGGGGTCACCCCATCGGTGCCAAATTAAAACAATTTCTAAAACTCTCAAATTCTCAAGACTTTCTCAAAACACAACAACTTCCCAAACCCTCATTCTCAAAACTTGATCTTTCAACCCAATTTCATCAAACAATCAGTGTTAGCACTCTTGCTTAACACGAAAACAACACAAATCAATTTAATTCAAACTTCCTGTTCAACATAAATATCCTCCTTTTTCAACTTTTCAAATCACTTTCACCCAATACACATATGTTTTCAAAATACCCAAACCATACTCAAATTGCAAGCATGAAATTTCAAAAAATCTTAAAACGTACCTCAGGTTGCGCAGGATGGAGTAGGGTGTAAACACGAGTGGACACTTCAATCAACTCTTAAATCAAAACACTTCTAAGACTCAAAGTTTTTCAAAAAACAAATTCGAATCTTTTAAAACCAAAAACTCAAGCTCTGATACCACCTCTACAACGCCCCCAACTGACCTTCCTAATTTGGGGACATATTACATTGATGATCAGGTTTTTTAAACATTTTCTCCATTTGAATCAGCGGAAGACTTCAATAATTCGAAAGAGATATTTAAATTACAAAAGGAAGTCATACTTTGAGTCCAAAGTTTTAAAGGAATAACATTTGATCCATAAAACACTTCAAAAATGGGAAGGAATAAACAGAGCGTGTAGCAGCGGTGTGTGCAGCGTAGTGGAGATAAGCATATGGAGATGCATATCTCAGGATCTCTTAAAACCAAGCAACTCATCACTTCGCCATTTACATCCCTTGTACTCCAATCCTCGCTGCTCAACCTGCGTAGTTTAGATACAATACGAAGGGCTGAGTACTAATGTACCCAATGGAAAACATGTCCGAAAACATACATTTATATAAGAATGATATGCAACTCACATAGATAAACACAGGGTTTTGTTGAAAGAAACCGTGTTATCCAAAACATTTTCATTTGCACGCGTGCTATTTTACATGATATTATATCTGTTTACAGTGTTGTAATTGGAAGTTGGCCGACTTCCAAGTTACGATGATCAGTTAGGAATGAATACACACTCAACCTTCTGTCATCTAAGTGCACTAGTATCAGAATTTACCTTTGAGACCCGATCGTTTTACAAACCAACACCTAAGATCCAATAACATGTAGGGGCTTTTCACCCCACTTCATAATATGTGGGGGTTGTACACTTCACAATTTGTGGGGGCTTTTCACCCCACTTCATTTAATGAATTCTAGCACAGTAAGAACCTGGTTCCAAATTCATTAATATAACTCTCCGCCGATAGAAATCGACAGATGACAGATATAATAGTACAAAACAAGCATAACATTCAATTTTAAACGTAATCATTTTCACACATTTTGAAATGAAAAACACGCTTTTGCTTTTTATACTTAAAATAACTCCCACCTGGTGTTAGGCTTTCACAACTCAGATACTTTCCCGCTAAATGTGTGTATGAGCTTAATTTCCTCAACTTTCAACCTCCTACAATAATCAGGGGTAAACCAATTAGGACAGACGATCTAGGACAATGACAAACTCAACCAATCAAAGAACCAATTCATAATCGAACTCAAACTCCACATATTTCCTATGATTTCCCTTCGATCCAAACCAAGAATATCAACGTCCCAAACCACATAACCACGCATGTTTTTACACCTAACATGCTCCTATAATCGTATAATGGACTCAGACATTGAATACAACTCGAATCGAACAAGAACAGAACGAGAAAACATGAAATCTCTCTCTCTGGTTTTGATCACTATTTTTTTAATGATACAAATAGAGTAGTGACAAGTTTAAATTAACGATCCCACGGAGATTGTAAAAGCGAACATCTCATATACTGAAATATTTGTTTTCGGTTTGTTGTCTAAGTACAAAGAAATTTGGATGGGTTTTGAAATTTAAAACTAATTTTGCAAGAAAATTAAATTAAACAAGTATTTAAATTGGGTTTTAAGACACTAGTGAAAAGATCAGATTCCAGGGCAAGTTCATATCAAGGATAGCATTCAAGAAAATTCCATCAATCAATTGAAAATAAAGATTTAGGTGGAACATCAGGAAAATATTACAAATTCCAGGTGATCCTCTTTCTCTCCTCACCACAGTCCGGCGACCCTCTTTCTCTTCTCGATATCTTGCTCGATACTCCACCACTCGACAGCTACCTTAGCTCGAAACAAAGCTAGGACGACGGGCTTTCAGATGGCGGTGGTCTCTCGGTCTGGGGTGGCCGGAGTCAGCCAGTAAGTCGTCGGGAATGTGGGTGACACGAGCTGGGCTGGGAAGTGGGTTTTTTGGGGGTGGGAGTGGGGTGACGGGAAAAATAAGAGAGGGGGAGAAATGAGTGTAATTCCTTTTTTCCAATTTCTTATAATTCCACTATTTTTGTACTTCCATTCTTTTTAATTCCCATATATCTCAAAACTTATATATATATATATATATATATCCAAATCCAAATAATTTCCAATTCCCATAAATTCCAACCTTCAAAAATTAATATCTCCCTCCACAAGTCTGAGAAAATTAATCCGATCGATTCATATTCTTCCATAAATTATTACGAGCATATCAATTTTCCGAACTCTATTTGCAAATTAATCAAACTCTCGCTAACATAAAGCAATAAAATAATTCATTGCACAAGATTGAGAAGAAAGTAATTATTTCATTACAATAATTAAGCAATTAATTAGCTTAATTAATCTCGGGTTATTACATATTTACTTATGCATTATTTGTGAATTGACATATAAATTAATATCCTATACTAAAATATGTAATTTTCAACATGTGTAGCCCCAATGGATTAGTTCGACCGCATAAGATCTTCAACGATGTGATTCTTCATTGTTGTTTTCGGACAAAGTTAGCAGAAGCTAAAGATCAACTGTTCCAAACATAAACGATCCTCTGCCGGAAGATGATTATGAAGTACTTAATCTGAAATGACGAGGTCCATAGAGGGCATACTGAGGCCATTGTGGAGTCTGATAAAGATGGTGAAGCTAGTTTGGATACATAGTCTTCTTAGAGTGAGGAAGGTGACCAATTAGATGCGTTATTGTTGAACTATACTATTGCAGATTTTACTGCATGGATCAGAAGGCAAGGTGGTATGGGTACAGTAGTATCAAGTCTACTTCCAACCCACCTATTACCCGCAAACACATCCAATTTGGTGATTTCACAATTGAATAATTGGTTACTTCAAGTTATTCCGATAGACACATCAGATTCACCAATAGTTTGAGATTTGAAAGCTATATTAGATTCTGAGTTGTCTGAAGGCTCTATTTTCGGGAGCAAAGAGGATTTATATTTAGCAGTTGGCCTTTGGCATATGGAGCACCGTGTTGAATTTAAGGTGTCTCGTTCTTATAAAAGTCGTGCAGAATATAGCTACAAAAGCAATGTCAATTGTACATTTTTACTACGTGCAACTGCAAGAGATGGTTGTTGGCTAGTATATAAGTTCACTCCAGAACATAGTTGTATTAAAACCTAAACAACATCAGAAGCAGTTCCATTCGATCGAAGGCAGTGGCAGCTTATTTTGCCCAGAGCATGCATCACCAAGGATCATTAACTAAACCTCGAGATATAATGGTAGAATTACAGCAAACCTTCGGTGTTATGATCAGCTACAACAATGCTCTTCGAGCTAGAAATGGTGTCATCTCAATGCTTTATGGTGGCCTAAAAGAGTCTTTCAAAATGCTACTAAAGTACTTAGAGATGCTGACACAGTACAATCCTGGCACCATTACTGATCTGTATATCGCAGCAAATGGTCATTTCCAACATTTATTTGTCTCTTTAGGTGTGTCTCGATCTGCTTACAATTCATATTTATTGAGGCAAGTCATTTTTTGGATGCCACACACCTAAAGGGAAGGAATAAATGTGTCTTGTTAGTAGCTGTCACCAAGGATGGAAACGAGTAGATCTTCCCTCTTGCGATTGGGGCAGTGCGAATTGAGAATGATGAGAGTTGGAGATAGTTCATGTCTCGGCAATAGATAACTTTCGGATCCCACGAGCAATTGTTGTTTGTTTCAGACAAACACATCAACTTATCTAATGATACTAATCCTGCAAAACTGAAAGGGAAATTAAAATTAAAATTACAACTTTAATCAACAACCCTAAACAGATTCAATAACAAGATAATTCTAAACAATCCACGGCAACGGCACCAAAATTTGATCACTATTTTTTTAATGATACTAATAGAGTAGTGATAAGTTTAAATTATCGATCTCACGGAGATTGTAAAAGCGAACATCTCATATATTGAAATATTTGTTTTCGGTTTGTTGTCTAAGTACAAAGAAATTTGGATGGGTTTTGAAATTTAAAACTAATTTTGCAAGAAAATTAAATTAAACAAGTATTTAAATTGGGTTTTAAGACACTAGTGAAAAGATCAGATTCCAGGGCAAGTTCATATCAAGGATAGCATGCAGGGAAATTCCATCGATCAATTGAAAATAAAGATTTAGGTGGAACATCATGAAAATATTACAAATTCCAGGGTTTGGCAATTCATAAAGTAGATTGTCAGTTTTCTATATCCTTTCGGTCTCTAGGAAAATTAACAACTCCCAAAAACTTTAAATTTATTCCTATGGATTAAATTCCTCTTCTCAGACACAATTAAAAATCCATATTATCAATTCTTAAATCCATTAATCAATTTCACTTTTCAGTCTCAAATTAATTAATTATGAAAACCTAATCAAATGGCCAATTTAATCAGATTAAGAAAAGGCACAAGAATTGATAAACCAATTTAAAATATCGATCGATTTAATTACCTAAACATGCATCCAAGACAATCACATAAACCCTAGAATCCAAATAAAGGATTACCTATGCATATTCATGTTAAACAAAAATATGGAAAGATAAAACCTGTAACAAAACTTCATAGAGAAAACAAGCCTTGATATTGCATCCAATCTTCAAAAGGTTCGATCATAATCCTCACCACAAGTCGAAAGCAATTCAAGAGCAAGAAAAACTCCTAGGTTTAAGTCTCAAAAGTGGCATAAGTTCTAATTCTCGCCTCAACAAAACTATATATATTAGGTATAAATATCCCAATATGGAAATAACTTAAAAGCATTAAATTTTGCCAGCTTGACCCGTATTTCGATCGACATAGTTTCTGTCGATCAAATTGGTCCTCAACTTTGAACACTTGAGTGGCCCTGTCGACTGCCTGCCTCTGAGGTCCCTGTCGATCGACAGGACCGTCTCCCTTGTCGATCGGCTGGATATTTCACTAGCTCTTGCGTACCAACCTTCCTCTGTTTTGATCGACACAATTTCTATCGATCAAAACAAAGCACACGACCAAAATCCCTCTTTTTCAGACTTAGTCGATTTTTACTCCAAAAACCTGCATTTTTCAGCATAACAGACAATTTAGATATAAAACTACTGTGATGCTTAGAAATTAAAGTAAACATACTGTAAAATCATTAAAACAACCTAAATATCCATTGATAAGTGAACGAAATAGCGCACTTATCAACTCCCCCAAACTTGAACTATTGTTCGTCCTCGATCAAGACACCAAAAGAAACTCAAATTCGTGCAAACAGAGATGTGCAATGCCTCACAAGATTCATCACAATCTAAGTACACCCTCGTCCAAAAGATAATGCAATCAAAATCCAATCCAAATCATCAACCGTTTCAGGAAGAACCTCACAGATAGGAAGAATTTTTAGCACTCACTCATCACTCAAGTGTTTAGGACATGTGTTTCCCTCAATTCAAAGTAATACAGTTTTCTTAACCATAAGTTTGGCAAATTCCTCATCTCTCCACTTCTTAGAAAGTAAGATAACTCGGTGAATCAAAAAGGTCTTTTATATGGTTGTAATGAGGCTTTCCTAGAAGGTAGGTCGTTTTAGGCTGAGTGACTAGCACATTTATGATTTTTACAACTTCCCAACTGTCAACCCACATCACATCAATTTCTCAACTTCTCTTTTCTATACTTGTATTGTTTTCTTTTTCTTACTATAAGCTCACCTTGCAAACTATTTCACCAACAATTTCTTTCAACACTTTTCTTTTTTTTCTTTTTTTTTTCAAGTTAGCTCAAATCCATGAGCCTTCACATTTTCAACAACTCACAACTCATAATTAAACCACCCTTCTCTTTTTTTTCCAATTCAATCCACAACCGGCTCACTATAACACTACTTACATCAAAAGAAAGACTTTTCAGGCTCAAAGTGGCTCCAAGTGGTCATGTGTAGGGTTAGTGTTTGGGATAAGGCTAAGAAAAGAGATGCCTAAAATCATTTTCACCAAGTCTTACATCAATACAGTCTCGAGAGAGAAATAAGCCAAATTCTAGAATCCAACTGCAAACTCGATCACACATGAAAGAAAAATTCAGGCACAAATCTCACTTCGCTATTTTTGTTCTTCCCTAACAGTATCAAATCCAAACCAGATAAATCAAGCAAAATCAAGAATTAGAGAGCAACACATCATGCAGTATTCTCCTATCATCGGCTTCTGGTTGGGTCTTGCCGGTATCAACAATGAGAATCATGTAATCCTAATTGTCTCAATCTTAGTGCAGACCAATCATCAATCAAACAAGTTCATAATTAGGGAATGAAAAGTACATAATCTCAAGTTACACTTAACGGATTCTAGAACAAAGTACAATTATATTGAAAAGCAACAAATACATCAGGAATGACTGGACTGAAGCAAATACAACTGAAAAGAAATAAAGTACAGGGAAATAACTGAAATACACGGAAATAACTGAAATACATGGAAATAAACTGCAGTACATCAAATAGAAATAAAGCAAGTAAATGATAATGGATTCTATTCCCACAGGTCATCCTCCCCCCAAACTTATTCAACACGAAGGGAAGAATAAGGTTGAAAGTCGGCTTGTAGGAAGGGAATCTAGACCTCACTCCCGTGGTGGACTCTGATCTAGCTCCTCCCTCCGGTTCCGGCGAGTGTAGCGCAAAGCTAGCTCAAAAACAGAGAAGTGCTCATCCATCCTGCGGGTCAGATCCACCATGGCAGCATTGTGGGCAGCGTTGTAGGCCTCCGGATGTCGGCAAGTAATGTGTCCTGGACCAACTGAAAATCACGGACTTCTCTGAGCTCGGTAAAAAAGCTGGCGAAGTCTGTCCTCTGATCCTGCATGAACTGGAGGAACTGTCCCCAGTTAGGAACTGCGGTGGACGAACTGGCGCCGGCATAAGAGGTAGAAGCTCCATCCCCACCCCCCGGTCGAAATGGCTGCTCGGAATGGAGTGGGTGGTGCTCAAGGATGGGCTGCTCATTTCCTCGCTGTGCAGCAGCCCATCGCCGCTCCTCGGCTAGTCTCTCGACCTCCTCCTCGTAGGTGCGAACCCGCTGATCTGGTGGTGTACCATCACGGTGCAGCAATCGGGAGGTGGGGCGACCACCTCGGGGACCTCGGGTCCTATCCAGATGAGCTGGTGTCGCCATGAACCAGTTGTCGCTGTACTCGGAGTCCGTGACATGGGTCAGCTCGGGAGCGGGAAGAAGAAATCGGTCGCCATTCGAAAAACGGAGGAAGAGCTCACCTCGGAAGTACACCTAAAAACGAAAACTGCTCCAGCTAGTCAATCATCAATGTACGGACACCACCCAGTGGGGTGAAGGCATCAACGGGAATCCCTACATGCTGGGCGATCGGAGTCACGAACCCTCCACACCAGAAATCACCCGGAGTAGCACCCGACTGTCTCTTCCAGTTCTCCATCAGGAAGGCAGCCAAGCTGAGATGGACGCCGTTCAACATAGCCCAAATACAGAAGATCTCGCTCCCACGGGCTTTCCCGTGCTCATTTCTACCAAAGACAGAGACCCCAAAAACCTTCTGAATGTATCATAGCACTGGGTTATCGATGGCAGTTGCTTTCATGTTTGCTTTGCTGAAGTTGCCCGGGTCGGCCTCAGCAGAAATGGAAGGCCAGAAAAGCTCAATCTGAAATTCGGGCGGCTCGTGGTAAAGTCCCCCCGGTTCACAACCAAAAATCCTATCCAATGTCGATCTGCTAAGCCTGTATGGCTGCCCCCGGAGCTGAAACTGGATACCATTTGGCTAGACGGGGCCTTGGCTGCGGGGCAGCTCAATAATGTGAACTGTGGCGAAAAACTCCAGGACCAGGGGGGATAGTGGGCCACATCTGAGTAATGAAGTGCCCCCAGCCGCACCGGGCAAACAGTCGCTGAACGTCGTCCCCTAATCCCATCTTCCTCAAATCATCGGCATCGGGGTACTGTGTTGGTTTCAAGTGGAAGAGCTGCATGTGCTGAAAGCGCCGCTGGTGGTCGGCATAGGCAAATTTCGGCTCCCATCCAGGCTGCTCTTCTGGGACCAAGACTTGTTCTTCTTCCTCACCTTCTTCATAGTCTGAATCAACCAAATCATCTCCTTCAGCCTCATCGTACATCTCCTCATCCTCCAGAATGTACTCCTCGTCAGAAGAAGACGTCGACATACCCACGTATCTACAAGACAACAAAACCCATAGTGAGCATTTAGGAGCAAACAACCAACTCCCCCAAACTTGCCTAGTGCAAGTAAATCCACCAAATTCAATCACAATGAAGCATGCCCATAGCCAAGTAACCACCCAATCATGCAATTCATACCAAATCCAAGTGCACAATGTCAACCACTAAGTCACAAGAACCAAAATGTACACATAGGAGAGGCACAAACCAAGCAACAGTAAAGGGGGTGTGTATGAATCAAAATCCAAAATTCAACCACAATTGGGGCTACCCATTCCAAATTGACCACCCAATCATGCAATTAACACCGAAAAACAAGAGTAAAACATCAACCAATAAACAATTCGAGCATAAATTGCAATTTGGAAAGGTATAACTTGAGCAACAGTAAAGGGGGTGCATTTGGAATCCTCAATTCCTCAAAAATCCACAAATATCAACAATGAAGCAATAAGGAACTCATATCGACTCTCCTACAACCTAAAACGAACTAATATGACCCGATATATGCAACAAATCGAAGTAAAAACAACAATTTAAACCAGGGCAAAAAAATAGAAAACTAGGGCACACAATTTCAATTTTTCGCACAAATCATGGAAATAGAACACAATTAATCGAAATGAGAAGAGGGAAGTGAGTTTACCTTGTGAGGAATGAGTCGGAAGAGGTGAAAATCGGTGGGAATGAGTTTGGGGAGGGGGGTCGTGCGTGTGTGTGTCAAGAGAGAAAGAGAGGGAATGAGAGAAAATGGTTGTTCAACATTTTTTTTAAAAGAAACCCCTGCGTCTGTTTCGATTGACAGAATGTCTGTCGATCGACAGATGCGCCATTTTTCAGTTTTTTTTTTAATTTATTTATTAAGTAATTAGAGAAATAACTATGAATGGAAATTGACACACTTGTCGATCGACACAATTTGTGTCGATCGAAAAAAAAATTTGTAATATATTTTTTTTGTGTCGATCGACAGAATTTCTGTCGGTCGAAACAGAGGCTTATTTTTCAAACGAAATTTAAGGCTGAAAATTTTTTCTAAGGCATGGAAAAATTCTAGAACACCTAAGACTCGAAAAACTGACTCTAAAGCTAGAATAAAGCAATAAAATGATGGGTTACCTCCCAACAAGTGCTTCATTTAACGTCGTTAGCTCGACGATACCTCAAATCACGGTCGGTTCAGATAATGCACTTCCACAACTCCAATCTGCAGCGGGCTGTAGTAGCGCTTGACTCGGTTTCCATTGACTCTGAAAATTGTGCCATCTTGGCCAGCTAACTCCACCACTCCATTGCTGGCAATGTTGACCACAGTATATGGTCCATTCCACTTGGACTGCAGCTTTCCTGGCATGAAGCGAAGGCGAGAATTAAAGACCAGGACTAGATCCCCTTTGTAAAATTGTCGCCTCTTCAGGCCTTGATCATGGAATCTCTTTGCTCGGAGCTTGTAGATCATGGAATTCTCATAAGCCTCCTCACGGAACTCGTCCATCTCATTCAAGTAAGCAGCTCGGCTTTCAGCAGCAGCCTTCCAGTTCAGATTCAGCTCCTTCATGGTTCTCCATGCTTTGTGCTCAAGCTCCACAAGAAGATGACAGGACTTACCAAAGACCAACTGGAATGGAGACATGCCAATCTGCGTCTTGAAAGCAATACGGTAAGCCCACAGTGCGTCATTGAGCTTGAATGCCCAATCCTTCTTCATCTTGACAGTCTTCTCAAGGATCCCTTTGATCTCCCTATTAGACAACTCAACGAGGCCATTCCCTTGAGGATGGTATGGAGTGGTAACCCTGTGCTTGACACCATATCGAGCAAGAAGAGCAGTTATAGTACGATTACAGAAATGGCAACCACCATCGCTTACCAAAGCCCTCGGAGTGCCATAGCGAGTCACCACATGCTTCTGAAGGAAGTTCACCACAACCTTGGCATCATTGGTGGTAGTAGGAATGGCTTCCACCCACCTGGAAACATAGTCAACAGCCAAAAGAATGTAAGTGAAACCTCCTGAAGGTGGGAAGGGTCCCATGAAGTCTATCCCCCACACATCGAATATCTCGACCTCAATTACTGGGGTCTGGGCATCTCATCCTTCTTGGAAATATTGCCCATCCTCCGACACCTATCACAGTTAGAAATAAAGGCCTTGCAATCGCCATGGATGGTCGACCAATAGAACCCACTAGCGAGGACCTTGAAGGCGGTCCTATTGGCAGCAAAGTGGCCACCGCTCGGGGAGGAGTGACAAGCCTCGATGATCTTGAAGAACTCAGGCTGAGGGACACACCGGTGGATAATGGTATCGGCACATCGGCGCCACAGGTACGGATCCTCCCAATAGTAGAATCGAACCTCCTTCAGAAATCTCTTCCTTTCCTGTGGGGTAGACTCCGGAGGAGAAACTCCACTCACCAAATAATTGGCATAGTCATCATACCAAGGGTCTTGTTGAAATAATACTCCTTGAGGTCCCTATCTCTGCTTACAAAGACCTGTTCATCGGGGAAGGTTTCTTGGATCCTCAACTTCTGGTCATCCCCCTCAACCGAATACTTCAACCTGGAGAGATGGTCGGCAATCACATTCTCGCAACCCTTTCTGTCCTTGATCTCCACATCGAACTCCTGAAGTAACAGGATTCATCAGATCAACCTGGGCTTGGCATCCTGCTTAGAAAACAAGAATTTAATGGCAGCATGGTCAGTGTTGAGGCCCGAGCTTTGAAACCCACTCGTCAGCTCAGAATGTCGTGTGCTCGACGGACTTGGTTGTGTTCGACAGCCATGATTGCGTTCGATGAATATCGGAAGAAAGACGGGCGTGACTAATGAGTTCCTCAGAGCAGCAATCTAGCATTTGAAGGGACGCTGGATGCGAATCGTCATTTTATCTTTAAATCGCTATTTAAAATTAAATGTAACGGTCGGGTAGTGGGGCTTTTATTGATATTTAAAGCTGATAAGAGCAAATGTAATAGAAAGGGGGAAGAAGAGCAAAGGGAGGAGGACAGTACCTTCTTATAACGAACCCATACCTGATTACCAACTTTTTATTAAATTTCGTGCATCAACAACTGGCGTCGTCTGTGGGAACTTAAGAAAGGGAATAATGAGTGAGAGCCATACCCGAGAATCTGAGGCAGACAGGAGGGAGGAATTTGAGAGGAACATGCAAAGAATGCAGGAAGAGATGACCCTCTTGCGGGAAGAAAATCGCAGGACTACTTTAGAGACGGAGCGATTGCGAGGCGAGCTGGCCCGTTTTCGTAGACATGAGAGTGAGAAGGGAAGTCATTCTGGCGAAGACGAATCTCGTCGGAGTCGCCGTACGCATCATCAATCCACTGATAGATCGCGTGGGACTCGTCGCGAATCCTCAACGTCCAATTCAAGTTCAGAGAGCGAAGAGGGAAAAGTAGCTACCCTAGAAAAAAGGCTCGACGACATAGCAAAAATGTATGCGGCCATACCTGGTGCGCCTATCCAACCACTAGCGACTATGTCCAGGGGATATAACGATACCCCGTTCACTCGACGAATAGCCAATGCAAAACTTCCAGCTCGGTTCGTAGCTCCGACCATTAAACCTTATGATGGAACCTCGGACCCAGAGGAGTTCGTGACATTATATCGGTTTAAGATGCATGCGATCGCCATCTCGGAGGATTTGAGGGAAGCATACATGTGCAAAACCTTCGCCACGTGTTTGGAGGGTCCTGCGATGCAATGGTTCATGCGCATCCCAAACAGTAGCATATCGTCGTTTACTGAATTGCACCGAGTATTCGTCGAGCAGTTCTCCTCAAGTAGGCATCCCCCGGTAAGATCCGACGACCTTTACTGCATCATACAGCGGGAGGGAGAATCACTACGAGATTTCATAAAATGATTCAACGAGCTAAAGGTCACAGTGTCGAATTGTTCTGAAGAAACCGCAATTTCGGCCTTCAGGAACGGCCTCAAGCCGGGCTCCCATCTTTTTTGGAAACTCGTCAAATACCCGTGCTCGACATTTTCCGAGGTGCTAGCGAAAGCAGAAGTTCAGCTCCGGAGAGAAGCTGAGGAGGCAAACCTAGACCAGAAGGATCGGGGAAAAATGCCCAGCCGTGTAGAAAAAGGAGCGAGCTCCCGACCCTCATCCCAATTTCAGCCGTACCAGCGCGGCGTAGATAGGCGGACCCCCAACATTCAAAATCCGATGAAATGATCATCGTCATACGGATTAAACATTAATCCAGTCGTAGTTATACGCGAGATGGAGAGGATGGGAAATCTTGTAAGATGGCCAAAGAAGGTGTTGAGCGTCGGTCAGAACCCGCAAGGCTTCTGCTCTTTCCATCATAGCTATGGCCATACAACCATCCAATGCAGGGATTTTCTACGTGAAATAGAGAGGCTCCTTGAGCAAGGCCATCTTAAAGAGTTTCAAGGGAACCAGAAGAAACATAGCTCATGGCGAAGAAGCGATATGGCAGAAGGAAAGAACCCCGCTACCGGAGCGAACAAGGTCCCAATCCCTAAGCCACTAGATGTTCAACGCACCGTAAACATGATCCACGGGGGCTGCGATTTGGCGGGGCATTCTAAGAGTGCCAGGAAGAGGTATTGTCGCGAAGCCAGGTCCCTCGATTGGGGGGCTCCTAAACCGGTTTCGTCCGAAGTCATCAGGTTTGGGCCGGAGGATGCTAAAGGAGTTCGACGACCCCACAATGATGCGCTCGTCATAGAGTTGCTGATAGCCAACTGCAGGGTTCGACGAATACTCGTTGACTCGGGTGCTTCTTCAAATCTGTTGTTTGCAGGTACATTGGATGGGATGGGGATCTCTCTGAGTGAAGTAAAGCCGAGCCAGACCCAACTAATAAGGTTCAGCGGAGAAGTGATCGACCCGATTGGTGAGATCATGTTACAGGTGTACGCAGAAGGAATTAATCTCTCGGTTAAGTTTCAGGTGGTCGGCATAGAGTCGTCTTACAATGCGATAGTGGGGCGCCCGTGGCTGCATGAGCTGGAGGCCGTTCCGTCTTCGTTTCATCGGGTGGTGAAGTTCCCTACTCCATGGGGGGTAAAAGAAATCCATGGAGAACAACATGCGGCTATAGATTGTTACGCCATCACTCTCCGGACAGTAGGAGTGCTTGAACAGGTAGAAGAAGCTCAAGAGTTGTCCTTGGATCCCGGTGATCCGACAAAAGTTACGTTCGTCGGAAAGAACCTGGACGAGCAGGCGAAGACTCAACTAGTGTATTTCTTGCGGTCCAAGCTCGCCTCCTTCGCCTTCAGCCATAAAGACATGCCGGCCATTCATCCGCTCGTTATGACCCATCGTCCGCTGTACGGCCGGTGGTTCAGAAGCGAAGGAGGTTCACCCCAGAAAGGAACGAAGTTATAGCCGAAGAGGTAAAAAACTTACTGGAAGTGGGGTTCATACGCGAGGTGAAGTATCCGGAATGGTTGGCCAATGTCGTCGTGGTGAAAAAGAAGAACGGCAAGAACAGAGTTTGTGTGGATTACACGGATCTCAACAGAGCCTATCCGAAGGATCCGTTCCCTTTACCACACATAGAAAGGTTGGTCGATGCGACGGCATGGAACGAACTCATGACATTCATGGACGCATTCTCCGGCTACAATCAAATTCCGATGCATGATAAGGATCAGGAGAAGACCGCTTTTATGACCAACAGAGGCATCTACTATTATAAGGTAATGCCTTTCGGTTTGAAAAATGCTGGTTCGACGTATCAACGTTTGATGAACAGGATGTTTGGGAAGCAGTTGGGCAACACGATGGAAGTCTATATCGACGACATGATGGTGAAGTCAAAGCTGAGAGAGGAACACTTGTCGAACCTGACCGAGGCATTCGACGTGCTAGATTCGTTCCAGATGAAACTGAATCCTGCGAAGTGTTTGTTTGGCGTTTCCTCCGGGAAATTTTTGGGGTATGTTGTCAGTAGAAGAGGGATAGAAGTGGATCCATTGCAGGTGCGGGCAATTCAATGTTTGGCCCCACCGAGGAACCTGAAGGAGCTTCAGAGGGTAATTGGGAAGCTCGCGGCCGTTAGCCGGTTTATATCACGGTATTCTGATCGAACGAGTCGGTTCTTTCAATTGATGAGGAAATCAAAGAGGTTTGAATGGACGAAGGACTGTGACGAAGCCTTCGAGCATCTTAAAACATATTTGACGTCACCACCGGTGATGTCAAAACCCAGGGAGAGGGAACCACTGCAACTCTATTTGGCTGTTTCTGATCGAGCAGTAAGTGGGGTCTTGGTACGTGAAGAGGGAGGTGCTCAGTATCCGGTGTATTACGTGAGCAAGTCGCTGTTGGACACAGAAACACGTTACTCGACTTTGGAGAAGCTCGCACTGTCCTTGGTTGTATGTTCCAGGAAGCTTCGACCATATTTCGAATGTCACGAGATCACTGTGGTTTCAAGTTTCCCAATTCGCAATGTCTTGGCAAAGCCCGACGTGTCGGGACGACTGATGAAGTGGGCAATAGAACTCGGGGGCTACGGATTAAAGTATCAACCTCGAACTACGGTGAAGAGTCAGGTACTTGCGGACTTTGTTGTTGAACTTACCCCTGAGCTCCATATGCAGGCAGAAGTCGAGGTGTTCCCAGAGGTTCGAGATGCCTCTGGAGCGTGGAGCCTATATGTCGTTGGGTCAAGTAACTCTAAGGGAGCCGGAGCGGGAGTACTGTTGATATCTCCGCAACAGCAGGTGTTTGAGCGGGTGATCCATTTCGACTTCAAAGCGACCAACAACAAGGCGGAGTACGAGGCCCTTATAGCTGGGCTTCGATTGGCCACCGCGCTGAAAGCCAAATGTACGTGTGTAAGGACGAACTCGCAACTTGTTGCGGGCCAGTTCAAGGGGGAGTTTCAAGCACGGGACCTACGTATGCAGGCTTACATTGCCATTACAAAGGAATGCCTGAAGGAGTTCGATGAAGTCATGATCCAACACGTTCCGAGGGAGAAAAATGAACACGCCGATGCTTTGGCCGGCCTAGCAGCCATTTCTCAGTATGGGACTCGGACGATACCAGTGGTTGTCGCCCTGTGGTCTGCGGCGGAGGAGCGCGCCAAACAAGTCGAACGGTTAGATGTGTGCTATGTGGAGGTCGACAAATCCTCATGGTTGAAGCCATTCGTCGAGTATCTGGAGAATGGTATCTTACCGTCGTCCCCGGTGGAGTCGGTTCGATTGATCAGAAGGGCATCGCGATTCACTCTTCTGGATGGTAATCTTTACAAGTGGTCTTTTCATGGGCCATTATTGAAATGTGTTAGTGAAAGGGATAGTGCAGGAGTACTTGAGGAGGTGCATTCCGGAAGTTGTGGAAATCACGCCGGGCCGATGAGCCTGATGCATCAGGTGATCTCTGTAGGGTTCTACTGGCCCACACTGCGGAAGGAGGTGCTGGAGCTGGTCAAGAAGTGTGATGCGTGTCAGAAATTCTCGGGTGCGATACATCTGAAAGCTGAGAACTTGCACGCGAATGTACCAGCGTGGCCATTCCACCGATGGGGCCTCGACATAGTGGGGCAGATGCCAAAAGGATTAGGTAACAAGCAATACATTTTGGTAGCGACAGATTCTTTCACGAAATGGGTGGAAGCCGAGCCTTTGGTCAGAATAAGGGATCGGGAAGTAATCTCTTTCGTCTGGAAAAACTTGATCTACCGATTCGGGCTTCCCAGGGAGATACTTACTGATAATGGGAGGCAGTTCTCAAGTGGGAAATTCAAGAGTTACTGTATAAAATTGGGGATACGGCTACTATTCTCGACTCCTCGGTATCCAGAAGCTAACGGCCTTGCGGAGTCGACGAATAAAACAATAATTGGGACTCTGAAGAAGAAGCTTGGACCGGCAAAAGGGGCGTGGGTGCAAGAGTTACCGGGAGTTCTGTGGTCGTATCGTACGACTCCTCGCTCATCTACTAAGGAAACGCCATTTGCATTAGCGTATGGATCAGAAGCCGTCGTTCCGGTTGAGATGGTGCAGGAAAGCCCGCGCGTGAATTTTTTCGAAGAGGAAAGCAATGTTCACGGCTTATTCGACGAACTAGAGAATAGCGATGAAGTGAGGATTGAGGCAGCGAAGAGAATAGCGATGAGGCAACGGGTCGTCGACAGGTTCTGTAACAAATCAGTTCGGCTAAGGGTGTTTTGCGAAGGAGATTGGGTCCTTCGCCAAGTATTCCAGAATACAAAGGATGTGAATTCAGGGAAGTTAGGCCCAAGCTGGGAGGGTCCGTACATCGTTTCAGAAGTGGACGCGAATGGAGCCTATCGACTAAAGACTCCGGAGGGAAAGGAGGTTCCAAATCCATGGAACGTTAAGTATCTCAAGAGATTTTACTTTTGAATAAATGCGATATATGAAAATGTTTATGTTCTCTTCTTTTTCGTCTTCTCCTATCTGTATTAACTTTTGAATAAGTGTTTCTTATCAACTACTCTTTTCTTTTCGTATGAGTTAGAATCTGGTATGGATCCGCCTCGAATTCAGATTCAAAACGAAAAGACGCAGTTGTAAAATAATCTGAAGTGATTTGTAAAGTTCAGACTACGTGATAAGTGGGATGCTTAAACACAAACGAAAAGAAAAGGGGGGTAGACAGTGGGATTGTCTCGAAATACAAATTTGCGGAAAATGGTTTTAGCAGGAATTGTGCCCTTTATCATCTTTTTCTCCATCTTTGCTCCCCTCAGTTTCTTCGTCCTCGTTAGCTTGCTCGTCGGCCCCCTACGGTCCCTCGTCGGCATCTTCTTTGGGCACCAAAAAGGAGAGGTCGAGGTCTGGGTACCTCGACGAGACGAGCTCTCTGGCTTGGGAGCATGCGAAGCTGTGGAAAGCATCCACGACCCCTTTGCCAGAAGGCTTATCCAAGAGGGCGATAAGGTCCAACCCCTCGCCATCGTCGATAGTCCGTCGGAGGGTCGTTTCGACCTCCTTCCTCTTCTCCTCTTCGGAGCTGCATGAGATCTCTAGGCTCCTCACTTTTTCTTCGAGTTCAATGACCCGCTGCCCAACGGCGCTCTTCGAGGTGGAGAGCTCCTTGATAAGGTTGTTGAGCTCTGCCTTTTCCCGGAGGAGGTCACTGTTCTGAATCTGGAAGGCCGACGAGTCATTCACGGCTTTGGCGTGAAGAGCGGCAAGCTCGGCCAACTCCCCTTTGATCTTAACAAAGGAGGCGCTCGACTCAGAAGCACGCTGTCTCCAAGCATGCTCGAAAGAGGCCATCCTGAGATAGTCATCCTTGAAGTCTCCGACGCTCTGCAGGTGAAGGAATTAGTAGGAGTTACCGATATGAAAGCAAGGTATAGGAATAATTTTCAGGGAAATATCTCTTACTAGAACCATTTGTCGAAGATGGGAGAACGTTAGGCCGACGGCAGGGTCAGGGGTGTTCCAGGGAGACCCAGCAACTACGAGTCGAAGGAACTCGACGAGCTCTTCGTCCGCCGCCAGCTCCCTCGGCCCCGGTTGCTGCAATGCCACCTCCCGGGCGAGCACAAAGTGCGGCGCCCCGGTGTCCTGGAAGGGGACGTCATCCGGGTCGACAACGGTCCGCTGCTGGTCGTCAGAGACCCCCATTTCGGACAGTCTCTTCAGACGTTTGCGCTGATGCTCGGGGATGTTGACGGAGGGGGTGACGAAAGACATAGAGTCCTCGGGGGCATCTTTCTCAAAGTTCTTATGGGCTTCAGTTGTTGCGTTCTTCGGTTGGGCTGAGGGACCTTCGTCGGTCGTCGGGATTTTCTTTGTTTGTTTCGGCCTGGAAGTTTTCTTGGTGGCGTTCTTCTTCTTCTGCTTCTCAAGGATTCCACGTAAGGCATCCCCGGTAGGTCTTTCCATCGCTCCGTGTATGTCTTCGTCGTCGATATACCGACCTCTTCGTAGCGACTCAAAGTCTTGATCGACCACCGCGTAGACCTGCTCTATCCTCCACAGCTCTTCCTCGGTGAGTTCGACGTCTTTGTCGGCTGCAATACAAGAAGAATAAGATAAGTGAGAGGAAATTCAGTCCGACGAGTAAAAAGGAAGCACACTTACGCGGAGGCTTGTGAAGATGGCATCGGATCCGGGGGCGTCCGTCAGGTATTTTGAAGTAAAAGGAATGCTCCACCCAGTTCTTCATATTAGTGGGGGTTTTCTTAATCAAAGGTACGGGTTGGCGGTGTCTCTTCGAGAAGTACCAGTAACTCTCTTTGGATCTATGTACGAGCTTAAATAACTCGATGAACTCTCTCACGGTCGGGTCCCCCAAACCAGCCTTCCTAAAGGCTAAGATTGTCCCAAACATGTTTAACCATGCTACTGGTGCTAGTTGTATAGGGGCAATACCGTAGTGGTCCAAAACTTTCACGAAAAAGGGGTGGAGTGGAAGTTGGACACCCCCTTCGAACACACGGGAGGAAAAGGCCGCGTAACCTTGCGGAGGACGGTGGGGATGATCATGAGGTCTGGGGGCTATAGCCTTGACCTTATCAGGGATGCCATAAACAGTAAAGAGTCTATTCAAAGCAGATTCCGTTACTAAGCTATGAGCGGAGACTAGGGCGCCCTCAAAACGACTGTCGTAGTTGGGTGGAAACGTTCCGGAGGGCGGAAACCCGGAGGAATCGGAACCCTCGGAAGAAGAAGTGGAATGGCGATCTTCAACCATGGAACGCGTAACTAAAATGTAAAAGTAACGGAATCGTAGAAAGGAAAGAAGATGTTACCGTCACTGGTTGCTTTGCGATGAAGATGGGATCGTTAAAACTTTTGTGCGTCGTGGGTCGAAAGCTTCGGATGTGATAGAAGGCAAGCGGTTAAAGCTTTGCGAAAAGGAAAGGCGGTTTTTGTAAGGGAGAGGCGCGTTGAAAAGGGAATTCAAATCACTCGCCTCGGTAATCGCGGTGTCACTTTTGACGCCGCAATGAGCGCGCGATGCGTGGCTCGCATTAAATGAAACACAGACGCAAGTGGAAGACGAAGAAGTAGAGTTGGAGCGGTGACGTCAATATAGTAATGAAACTATTTCCTTGTGTTCGACGAACACAGTCGTTGCCTAAAGGCAAAGTAGTGCCAAGTAACGAAACTCAAAAGAAGGGAGTAAATAAAACCTACCCACATTGACATGGTCACGTGAGGGGGTCCGTTGATGCCGAAACGTTAAACGGGGCCAGTAAAGGGTCGGCGGAAAAGTCAAACTCAATCTGCGCCATGGGATGAACCAAGGGGAAACGTAAAATTCCCTTGGGGCAATCTCGGGATCGACAACTAACGCTTGTCGATTCCCTGGTCTATAAAAGTGTCCGGTTGAGGAAAGAAACTTCTCGGGATACCCGTACTAGTTCCCGAGAAAGTTTGGGGGCTATTGTTGAGGCCCGAGCTTCGAAACCCACTCGTCGGCTCAGAATGTCGTGTGTTCGACGGACTTGGGTGTGTTCGACAGCCATGATTGCATTCGACGAATATCGGAAGAAAGACGGGCGTGACTGATGAGTTCCTCAGAGCAGCAATCCAGCATTTGAAGGGACGCTGGATGCGAATCGTCATTTTATC
>JAPKLW010001082.1:251819-267125 GCA_026898455.1 Plectranthus barbatus | reverse complement strand
TCAAAGCAACTAAGCAACACTGCAAGAGTGATTGCAAGAGGCGGACGAAAGGGGTGGATGGGTGAGTGCAGGAGGCGGCAGTGGGCGGCGCAGGGCGAGCCGCGAGCAGTGAGAAGGGAGAAGACGCTGCAACAGCAGCACGCCGGCGGCAGGCTGCACGGAGGCGACGCCAAAACGGGGAAAGGGGAAAGGGGTGTATTGGATGAGAGCCGTCAAGACACAAGACAGCCGTGAGTATGAAGATTAGGGTAAGGATGGTTTTAGTTTTATGTATTTAGAATTTAGATAAGTTATGTTATATTAAATATTTAAATATTATTATTATTCTATGAAGTTCGGTCGGGTCGGGTGGCACCCGAACCCGAACCAGTGCACCCGCCACCCGACCCAAAAATACATCGGGTCATTTTTAACCACCCGCCACCTAACCCGAGCACAGCTCACCCGACCCGACCCGACATCGTCGGTTCGGGTCAGTTTTTCGGGTGCGGGTCGGGTCTTGCACACCCCTACATCTTAGGATTAACTAGTTGATTACTTGAGACGTAACTGTAATAGTTTTCAATCGAAAGAGATTTTCACAATATAATCTGATTTGTTGTCGTAACTGAAGGAGATTGATTGTAGGGATAAATCTGTAGATCTTTGGAGTTAATTAATTTATCTCGAGACCGAGCGGAGATAGGTAATTGATTAATCTACTTTACGAATTGTCCAACAAAGAAGTTCGTAATACTTTTTCGATGTTTCACTACGAAGAGGAATTAAAATTGGGAAATAATCAATTCATTCATCCATGTCATACTTGATAAGGAGATATCCCTAGAATCTGTATTTCTCATAACCGTTTTCAACCAAAGTATTTTAAATTACTGTTTACTTTTTATTCGCAAGGATTATGATTTGCAAAACCACCAAAACCCCAAAACTTTGATTTTCCTAACCAGTATTTTAAGAACGCCTGATTTAGTATTTAGGATTTTTTGCCGTTTCATTCCGTGTGGGATCGATAATTTTCATTTGCCGCTATGTTATTAGCTTTTCTAAGTCGCTGTTAAATAAATTAGCGATCAAATTTTGGCACCGTTGCCGGGGAACAGGCAGAAGCATTTTATGAAGGGCTCAATGAAAAGACCGTCAAATTGGTGGACACCACACTAGGTGACTCCGTCATGACGAAGAGCGGAAAGAAAGCCATGGAATTCTTCCAAAAGATGGCTAACAACACTCAAAGGTGGTCCTCATGCCGAACTCGGCCTGTGAAAGTAATCGAGAAAGTAGTGGAGAAAGTCGCCGAACAACCTGATCTGGCAACTGAACTGAAGAAGCTAAAGGAAGAATTTGCGACTCTAAAGGAAGAGAAAGCAGTCGCTGCTGTCGAGGCGGTACAAGCTCCAACTGAGGGGGACAATGCTGAGGTAAACTTCATTCAAAGGGGCGGCCATCTAAAAAATTACCGAGGAGGATTTCAGCAAAACAATCAACAAAATAACCAGCCCTATACCTTTAATCACGCGAGGAATCACCCTGGATTTTCCTACGCAAACCCTCAAGCTGCAGAGCAACCACCACCAGGATTTGCCGTATAGGATGGGGCGATAGTGGAGATGAAGAAGCTAAATCTCGAGGAGATTTTGGCTAAGTTCATGGAAGACTCCACCGATACGGTAGCCAAGCTTAAACAAGAAATATCGGGTGTGAACACCAGGGTTGTTCAGGTGCAGAAGCATGTACAGATCATTGAGAATCAAGTCAGTCAGATCGTCGATGCCCTTGGAACGAAACACAAGCCGGGACAACCCTCGAGCAACACTCAGGTCAACCCGAAGAACCAGAATCAGAAGAATCAAGTGAACGCCATAACTCTGAGAGGGGGTAAGTCCTATGAAGGGCGAACACAAGCAAGGACGAATAACCGGGATGAAGGAGAAATTGAGCAAGACGAAGAGGTCAGCACAGACGAAGCCCTATCGACCGACGCAGGGTCTCCGTCGATTGACGAAGCATCAAAATCCCCATCGATCGATGCTGATGTTCGTCGATCGACGTCTTCCCCTGCTCCACCTCTGAAGAAACCGCCTCTGTCATTTCCGCAGCGGTTTGCCAAAGCCAAGATGAATGAAAGCTATGCACGATTTCTGGAGATGATGAAGAAGGTGCACATCAACATTCCATTGGTCGAAGCCTTGCAGGAGATGCCCGGATACATCAAGTTCCTGAAAGACATGGTCTCTCAGAAACGACCCTTCTTAGAGCATGAGACGGTCAACCTGTTCGAAATATGCAGCGCTGTCATCCAAAAGAAGATGCCAATCAAAAAGGAAGACCCAGGCTCCTTCACAATCTCCTGCGTCATCGGAGGGGAGACCTTTGGGAAAGTCCTCTGTGATTCCGGTGCTTCAATCAACCTGATGCCGTTGTCAATCTTCAAGTGGTTGAAGATCGGAAGCATCAAGCCCACAACAATCTCACTTCAGATGGCCGATCGATCAGTCACTTACCCGGAAGGCATTGTGGAAGATGTGCTGGTGAAGGTGAAAGACTTCATTATCCCAGCCGATTTCGTGGTGCTCGATATAGAAGAGGACGCAACATCCCTCTGATCCTTGGAAGACCATTACTGAAGACCGGAGGAGCATTGATCGATATTCGCGACGGCAAACTAACATTCAGAGTGAACAATGAGTCGGTGACATTCTCGATCTACAAGGCAATGCAGAAGCACAATGATGGAAGCTACACAGAAGAATGCCACATGATCAACTGCTTCAGCCCGGTAATGTCTTATCCATTCGCCTCTCTCAAAAGCAAACTAGACTTCCTGGAAAATTGCTTGCTACACTCTCTGTTCTCGTCAACAAATCTGGACGAGGCAACCGAGGAAATCTTGGATCTGTTCATAGAGCTGGACATGTTCGAGGAAATAACTCGGGAAAAAGAAATCAAAAGAGAACCGCTACCTGATCAATACAACCAGAACAAATCAGCAAGGGAGGAAAACAAGCGCCCGTCGATCGACGCCACTTCATCGTCAATCGAGGCCACTGCGAAGACCACATCGATCGATGGAGGGTCTTCGTCGATCGATGGCGACCTGAGGCAGCTGTGCTCCAGCCCTGATCGATGTCATGGAGGTATTTATGGATGATTTCTCAGTTTTTGGTAGCTCATTCGATGTTTGTCTGCAGAATCTGACTACTGTATTTGAGAGATGCACCGAGACAAACTTATGCCTCAATTGGGAGAAATGCCACTTCATAGTGCGAGAGGGGATTGTGTTAGGGCATCGAGTATCAGCCGAAGGACTAGAAGTGGACCGGGCCAAAGTGATAGCCATTGAAAAGATGCCACCGCTGACAAATGTCAAAGTTGTCCGAAGTTTCCTAGGCCACGCCGGATTCTGTTGGAGGTTCATCAAGGACTTCCTAAAGATATGTCGGCCCTTATGCAACCTTCTGGAGAAGGACGTCTCCTTCATTTTTGATGATGATTGTTTGAAGGCTTTCGAGAAATTGAAGGAAGCACTGGTAACTGCACCAATCCTGTCATCACCAGACTGGGATGAGCCCTTCACATTGATGTACGACGCCAGTGACTACGCTGTTGGGGCAGTCTTGGGGCAACTGAAAGAAAGACTCTTCCATGTGATCCCGTACGCCAGCAAAAGCATGAATCCAACCCAATGCAACTACACCACCATGGAGAAAGAGATGCTCGCGGTTGTCTATGCCTTCGACAAGTTCCGACCATATCTGATAGGCTCAAAGACAACCGTTTTCACCAACCATGCAGCCATCAGATATCTATTCGCAAAGCAAGATGCCAAGCCTAGACTGATCCGGTGGATACTGTTACTACAAGAGTTTGACTTGGAGATCAAGGACAGAAAAGGAAGCGAGAACGTGATTGCCAACCACCTATCAAGACTCGAGCCACCGGTCGAAGGGGATGATCAACAGATGATGATCCGAGAGACATTCTCCGACGAACAGATCTATGCCACTAGGGAATTGAAAGAGATGTATGAGTCCAAGACACCTTGGTATGCAGATTTCGCCAACTACTTGGTCGGTGATGTTCTTCCTCCGGACTCTTCTCCCTATGCAAGGAAGAAGTTTCTGCATGACGACAGATTCTACTACTGGGAGGACCCCTACTTATGGCGTAGATGTGTTGATGGCATCATTCGCCGCTGTGTGCCCCAGTCTGAGTGGCAACAAATCTTCGAAGCCTGCCACTCATCTCCTAGTGGTGGCCATCACTCAGCCAACCGGACCGCATTCAAAATCCTTGCCAGCGGGTTCTATTGGCCATCCATCTATGAGATTTGTCGTGGATAGATAACGGGTTGTGATCGCTGCCAGAGGACCGGCAACATCTTGCAAAGGAACAAAATGCCACAGATGCCGGTCATCAAAGTCGAGATCTTTGATGTTTGGGGGATCGACTTCATGGGACCCTTTCCACCATCCCAAGGGTTCTCATACATCCTCCTGGCAGTAGACTACGTATCACGAGGGGTCGAGGCTACTCCAATAGTCACAAATGACTCCAAGGTAGTCATCAAGTTCCTACAGAAGCTGATAACGCAATTTGGAACACCAAGTGCCTTGGTAAGCGATGGGGGATCCCACTTCTGCAACAAATGGCTTGCTACCCTTCTCGCCAGATACGGAGTCAAACACCGAGTCACCACTCCATGTCATCCTCAAGGGAATGGGCTGACAGAGCTGTCCAACCGAGAAATCAAGCAAATCTTGGAGAAGACGGTGAAGCAAAGAAAGGAGTGGGCGGCAGTGCTTGATGATGCATTATGGGCATACCGTACCGCCCACAAAACACCAATTGGGACGTCACCATACCAGCTGATCTTCGGAAAGTCCTGTCACTTGCCGGTGGAGATGGAGCACAAGGCTTGGAGAGCTGTGAAAGAACTAAACCTGGATTGGAGGACAGCCGCAGAGGAGTGCGCCATGGCATTGAATGAATTAGAAGATTTCCGAGATGAAGCTTATGAGAACAATGTCATCTACAAGAATCGAGCGAAAAGGTTCCACGACAAAAGGATTCACTTACATGTTTTCCATTCAGGTGACAAGGTTCTTCTCTTTAAATCACGTCTTCGATTCATGTCCGGGAAGCTACAGTCAAAGTGGGTCGGACCATATACCGTGATTTGCCAATTCATGAACGGTGTAGTTGAACTAGCTGGCCAAGATGGGAAGAACTTCAAGGTGAACGGACAGAACCTGAAACAATACTTCACCCCACTTCAAATCAAAGTGGTGGAGAAGTACTACTTGAACCGTCCTTGAAGACACAGGTATTGTCGAGCTAGCGACATAAAACCAAGCACTGGTTGGGAGGAAACCCAACAGTTTACTGTTTTCTTTATTTCTGCTATTTTCAATTTAGTCGAGTCGAGTCAGTCGAGTTTCGTACTTTCAGAAAATTTTCGAGTTGTTTTGGGTCCAGTCCTTTGCCGGAACACGTCGAACGCTGCTTCTTGGCAGCGATCGACGAAGAAATCTTGACCACGTCGATCGATGCAATTCTTCATCGATCGACGAGGAAATTTTGTCTTTGTCGATCGACAGGAATGCCTCGTCAATCAATGCGAACAATTCTGAGGCCGGACAGAGACGGGTTTAAAACCCCAAACCCTCATTCCTTTCACTCACAAACACACTTGCACGATTTCTTTTTTCTCTCCAAACACCCACTCGAATTTTTTCTCTCCAAATCCAACGCTTCCACCCACGGTATGTATCCTAACACTCTCCTCTTTGATTATTTCATATGATTGAAGGATTTGAGCATGATTTTGTTAGAAATTGAGTTTGGAACCCTTGTGTCCATTTTTGCATTTTTGATGATTTCGTTGCTTTCCATGATGATTATTCGATATGGTCGATTGTTTTAGTCGATATACTTCTTTATCTTGGATGGGTAGCTTGGATTACTTTGAATTTGATGATCGTTGTTTGGGGGTAATTCTTGTTTGGGGGTGTTGTTCCTATCCTACTATTTTTGAGATAAATTCTTTCAATCAATGATGTAATATGCTAGGATAGAGGGTGAATTGCGTGAATATCAAATCAATTTTGCATGGGTAAGTACATTTTGTGGACAATTGCACATTTGATTGTTGTAATGTTGGGAATTTTGTGAATTGGTTTTGATGAGCTTTAACATTTTTTTCCACTACCCCTGCAGATTGATTATGGACTTCCAGCCCACCTTCGCCAAAAGAACTTATGAGCGACGCTTTCGGAAGCTCTCCAGTGACGCATTTGTCGTCCGACAGACACTCTACCCATGTCCGGAAACAATGCAGCGGCTGGGAATTCGAGCTAATGTGGAGGCTCTTCTGCAGCGAGTAAACTGGAGTGCTTGGATGACAGCATGGTGGCCGACCTATCAGTCGCTTGTCCTGGAGTTTCTTGCCTCACTCCATGTTTATGAGGTCCAGCCAGAGTCAGAGCCGACCATCGTTTCCTTCCAGCTTCTGAATGAGCACTACGAGATGCCAAGGGACAAGCTTGAAGAGATTTGGGGCGTCCGAAAAGGGGGAGACGGTTTTATTCCCCCGAGTTTTGACATTGCCCGCTTCTGGAGCCAGATAGCAGCTGATGCTAAGGAGGACTTGCGGGAGTTTGACTCGGGGAACCTGAAGGCTTTCTCCATCGACAATCCAGTGTTCCGGTATCTCCAGAGATGCATGGGAGTGTCCATCACCGGCAGGCATGAGAGCGGCAAGGTGAGAGTGGGGGAACTGTACGCCATTCACAGCATGCTGACCGGCGAGGAGTTCAGTTTTGCGGCGTTGGTCATGGACCAGTGGAGGCATCAGATCAAGGCCTCCAAGGGCAACATTTGGAGCGGGGGATTGATTAACCCGATTGCGGAGTATGTGGGCGTTGATCTATCACAGATCGAGTCGCTTGAGGATGACAGCCGAGGACTCGGCACAGGGGCCCTGGTGAATATGTTGATGCTGTCACCACGTGATGCGGGTTGGTTCCTGCGGATGTCCAACGGGGACAGGTTCCCACTTCCATAGAGGAACCTCACTCGCGTCACTGATTAGCACTTCCGTGATAATTGGTTGATGAGCACACCCAGCCCGACTCTGTCTACCTCCGACGCCACAGAGAGCGCCAGGACCGCCGGCGGCGACTACCCGTTTGGCCTGCCCCCGATGTTGAGATGGAGGATCCTCCGGAGGAGGAATGAGGTACCGTTTCCTTTTTCCTTATCTAACTTTCAAACTTGTCCACTCCTTCGAGTGAAACAAGTTTGGGGGGATGAGGATAGGAAAAGGGAAACGTTGTTTGTTTTCATTTTCTGCTTTTTTTTAATTTTTCGTTGTTTCTTTATTTTTCTATCTTTGTTTTTTATTTTTGTTTTTTCTGAACCATCACCATCCTTGTTCTTTTGCTTCAATGTGAACAATTGCTCTCTACAAGGCTTTTTACTCAAAATTAGTATTTTTGAACTCTTTATTTGTGATACTTGTTCTGTGTTGAAGTAGTTTTGAACTCTTGATTTGTGGTACTTGTTTTGAGTTGAATAGTCTTGAGTATTGTTTTAGGATCTTTTGAACATAGGACAGTCGGAACTACTTTTGATTATGCTGGTGTTGGAATTGAATACTTGTGTTTCCTTGGAATTGAATTGTTGATTATTAATTGAGATATTTGCTGATTAAGAATGATAATCCGTGTGATAGAGTAGCCGATGATAGGAGCTGTTTTGCTTGATAAGTTGATCTTTGAAATATAATTTTTTACATGATAACTGTTCAGAATTGGGTAATTGTTGAGGAGTAACGAAAATTTCTACCTTGTGAGAAATTGTGCCATCTTTTCGTTTGATGAGTGACAAAGTCATTAGATTTACTTCCTAGAATTTGACGAATTTCTCTCTTGAGGTTGCATTAAGTGTGGTAATAGGGTGAAAATGATTTTAGGCATGTTCTTTCATAGCCCATCTCCCATACACTCGCCTTTAATTTTTACTTGCAACCCCGTTGAGCCTTGAAAAAATTTTCTTTCTTTGATGAACAAGAAACTGTGATTTATTGGAGGATGTAAACTGTGGGATTGTGATATGAGGTTGTGTGCAAAATAAGGGGTTCCTAAGGGTAAATTTAGAAAAAAAAATGAGTGAACATTGGTGAATATGAATGAAAAGAGAAGAAAAAAAATTTTGAGGAGAAAAACTTCATATGTGTAGTTCACAAAAGCCAAAATAAATTTCGAACCCTGAAAATTACAAAAGAGAAGGAACAAGATTGAGTTTTAGAAGAAAAAAAAATCATGTGGGCGATATAAGCTAAAGACTTGGTGTTGGAATGAAATATTTTTAGTCACTTAGCCAAAAATATCCTACCTCTTAGGTAAGCCACATTACAACCAAATCAAGACCTTTCTGATTCCCTAAAAAACCACACTAACAAGCAGTGGACAGATGAGAAATTTGTCAAACCTATGGTGAGGTAAACTAAAACTTTGAATGAGTGAATTTCAAAGCCTTTTTACTTGATTGAGCGATGAGTGCAAACACTTCCCGGTGAGGTTCCTCCTCAATGATTTAACAATTAGAATTTGTTTGGATTGCATGATTTATGTGAATAAGTGATACTTAAATTGCAAAAGAAGCTTGTGAGGCATTGCACACTTGTATCTGCATTTGATTAGATTTCTTTTCTGTGAATTGATCGAGGACGATCAATGGTTTAAGTTTGGGGGAGTTGATAAGTTAGGATTTTCACCAACTTATCTGGTTGTTCTTTGACTAATTGTGTGGTGTAAAGATTGTTTTTGTACTTGTTTTTGTGCATGAATTGGCTTTTGTACCCGTAATGTTGTGTTTGATGAATCATGCAGGTTTTTAGTCACAAACAGAGAAGAGTCGAATTTCCAGTTTTAGGTCCACGTCGATCGACGAGGATGTCTAGTCGATCGACGAGGAAATTGAAGAAGGAGTGATCGACGAAGGAAGAAAAGAGAAGATCAACGGAGGCAGCAACCACGTCGATCGATGCCATTCCACGTCAATCGACGAGGGTGCTTCACTAACGTCGATCGACGCCAATCTTCCACGATCGACGCGAGTTCGGGTTTCCTAGTCTGCATCTGTTTTGAAGATAAAGACATATCTACACCTAGATATTGCATGATACATTCTCCACTATTATATAAAGCCATGTAAATTCGTTTTTTAAGGGAGAAGACATTAGAATAGTTACAAGATTTTAATATTGAAGATTGATTAGAGATTCCCAAGGTTTTTGAAGTTTATGTTTGAAGACAGAGTTCTGTGGAGTAATTTTTGGATTCCGATTTTTATGCAATTCAGGTTTTATTCTTCTATGATGAATATTATTCCGAATATGTGTAACTAATCTCTTCCTCAGATTCTAGGGTTCGAATTATCATTGTGTGCATGTCTGATTAATTGAAATATTTTCCCTTTCCCTTTGTAGTTTGTGAAATCTGAGTTTACTCCATAATCATGAGTTTGTTGGCCACATCTTAGGATTAACTAGTTGATTACTTGAGACGTAACTGTAATAGTTTTCAATCGAAAGAGATTTTCACAATAAAATCTTATTTCTTGTCGTAACTGAAGGAGATTGATTGTAGGGATAAATCTGTAGATCTTTGGAGTTAATTAATTTATCTTGAGACCGAGCGGAGATAGGTAATTGATTAATCTACTTTACGAATTGTCCAACAAAGAAGCTCCTAATACTTTTCCGATGTTTCACTACGAAGAGGAATTAAAATTGGGAAATAATCAATTCATTCATCCATGTCATACTTGATAAGGAGATATCCCTAGAATCTGTATTTCTCATAACCGTTTTCAACCAAAGTATTTTAAATTACTGTTTACTTTTTATTCGCAAGGATTATGATTTGCAAAACCACCAAAACCCCAAAACTTTGATATTCCTAACCAGTATTTTAAGAACGCCTGATTTAGTATTTAGGATTTTTCGTCGTTTCATTCCCTGTGGGATCGATAATTTTCATTTGCCTCTATATTATTAGCTTTGCTAAGTCGCTGTTAAATAATTTAGCGATCAGCTCGGAGTCCCACGTGTGGAAGAATTCGTGACTGTTCCTTTGAACATCATCTGCTTTCGGTACGGGTTTCCAATGAATTTGGCCTAAAACCTGCAAAAATCACCCATCAAAGGCATAACACCCTCTAAAATAGACTCATGCACAGAAATAAATAAAAAAATAATGTAAAACACTTGAAACAATGGAGAAAAATATAGATAAGTGAGTATAAATATGAGCTTATCAAACCCCCCAAACTTGAATATTAGATTGTCCTCAATCGAAGAAAAGAAGAAAGAAATCTCAAGCAGTTGAAAGTGCAATGCCTCACAAGATTCATCACAATCCAGGTTCATCAATCCACATCACACAAGCAATTGAAAGAGATAAGATATTCATCAACTTCAGAAGACTCACGGGAAAGTGTATCGCTCAACCACTCAAGTGTTTGGGTTTCAAATGAAAGCACTCACAACATGTATGAAGAAATTTCTACCATAGGATTGCAAGAGTTCTAAAATCTCCACTGCTTATTTGTGCACACAATTCAAGAATCAAAAAGGACTTTGATAGGGTTTTAATGTAGGCTTTTTGTGAAAGGTAGGGAAATATGGCCAAGTGACTCAAAATCAACTAAGTGCGTCCACCTCATCAATATCAATTCACTCTCTTATGAACATCTACCCTTCTCCTAAAAATTTGAACACAAATCAAGGCTCATTTTTTTCCTAGTCCTTTTATGCTCTTAAAAATTTTGTTTAATGATTTGAGCTTATAAGGACACAAATATTTTTTTTTTTTAGAGCCCAACCTTCTTTTGTAAACCACTTTAAGAATTTCTCATCCACTTATAAAAATTACCCTTATTTCACCCAAATCCTATAGACAGGATACACATCACCTTTCTCATAGTACTTTCTCATAGACAAGATAGAACTACAATGTTTCCTTATCTCATAGACCAAGAAAGAAAAACAACAGGCTCAAAGGGGCTAATCTAGGGATAACAATATTACAAGGGACAATGTTTGGGATAATTTGGCTAACAAAGATGGCATAAGATCATTCTCTATCCTTGTGCACACTATGCAGTCTCAAAACAGAACAAAAGCAAGTTCTAGAGAAACGAAAACATACATGCGAATCTCTCATGAACAAATAAAGGCTCAAAAACTCACTTGGGTTCAAAAATTCTTCCTTAGTCAATTTCAATCCACTCAAACCTCATGCAAGTGTAAGTTTCAATTAGACCCTATTATGCGGTATTCTACATTCATGGGCAAATCAACAACAATCGAAATCAACTCAACTAATCAAAGATCGATTCCAAACATTGCATATAATGCTAGAGGGTTCAATTACTTAAAGATTTCCCTCACATACTATCTATATTTTTTTTATTTGCAAAAATTTAAACAAACCAAATAAAGCAAGTAAAACAAGTAAAACGGAAAGCGAATAAAGATAAGGGATAAAGGTTTGACTTCTTGTCCACATCCCCCCAAACTTATTTCGAACTCGGAGAGTAAGAAAAAGTTTGAAAATCGGACAAGAAGAAGAACGGTACCTGACTGTCGATCTCAGACATCGACATTTTTATCCACCGGAGAAATCATCTCATCACAACGGTTCGGGGCTGCTAGCACTCTGTGACGATTCACACAGAGCCTTCTGTCGACTTCTGTACAAGTTGAAAGAGTAACTCCGCGCTGAACCCTCTGTGTCGATCGACAGGGATCCAGTCGATCGAAACAGAGGCATTCCTCCTGTTTTTTTTTTTTTTTTTGAAAATAAGCTAATAATAAATACAAAACAGAAATTTGAAAGTAAAGTTAAACACACCAATGGAAATAAAAATGAAAATTGTAAAGAAACAACGGAAATTGAAAAGAAAGCATGTAAAAGTTGGGTTACCTCCCAACAAGTGCTTTAGTTAATGTCGTAGCTCGACGATACCTGCAGTTTAGCAGTTAAGCAAATAAATTTTTACACCCGTAGGTGGTCGATCCCACAGGGACTGTGCTACGAAAAATCTAAAGTACTAGCTATAATTCTTAGAACATAGAAGTTTGAGGAAATTTGAAAAGGGGTTTTATTTTGGAAATCAAAGATAACAAGTGCAAGAAATTAAAAGATTTTTAAAACAGTTAAAGAAAACACAGATCCTAGGGCAGATAATCTAATCATCAACATGCAATCTCAATCAACTCAGCAATGGGGAAAACATAGATTTTTGTGGATTAAATTCCTTGGTCAGACAATTAAATCCTAGATTATTAATTAGTGACTATCTCCTCTCGGTCTCAATCAATATCATTATTATCTAATTATTCCTATGTAGGTTTCTTCCTTTTGAGACAGAAAACAAACACAATTAACTCTCTCTTCCTGTTAATAATTTTCATCTCTCGATCCATCAATTATTAACTATAAACCTAGATCTCAATTCACCTCTCGGTCCTTCTTTGAACTCCTCACTTGCTTCTTCTTCTTCTTCTTCCTCGGCTACTTCCTCTCGGAATGTGATTCTAAAGCATTCAGATTGTTGCCGGCTTGTGTCGAGCTTGAATGTGATCCTTTACTCATTTGCTCAAAGCGTGATCTCCCCACCACAACAATCAATCAGAGCAGCACTAGTGTCTAGGAATTCCCTTCCCAAGATGAGGGGGGTGCTCCCATCTTCCTTCATGTCGAGGACCACAAAATCTGTAGGAAAGATAAGATGACCTACACGAATAAGTACATCTTCAATTATACATTTGGGGCGAGACACAGATCGGTCTGCCATCTGCAAGGTGATAGTGGTCGGCCTCAACTCTCCAATCTTGAGGCACTGGAAGATAGAGAAGGGCATCAGGTTGATACTGGCACCAGTGTCACACAGCACCTTCTCGAACTTGAATCCCCTGATCTCAACTGGGATGGTGAAACAGCCTGGATCACTTCTCTTGACTGGAAGTTTCTTCTGTAGGACCATGCTGCACTGCTCATGAAGCTTCACAGTTGCATTCTCCACGAAGTGTTTCTTTTCGCTCATCAGCTTCCGGAGATATTTCATGTAACCTGGAATTTCAAAAAGAGCTTCAATTAGTGGAATATTAATACTTACCTTCTTCAAGTTCTCGACAAAGCGTGAGAACTTGGAATCCTCCTTTTGCTTGGCGAATCTCTGAAGAAAAGGCATCGGAGGTGCCTTGGCAGCTTTGGAAGTGAAGGAATGGGGCTGGAACTGTGTTTCTGTCGACTGGCCTCCTGTCTTACCTGTCTGTTGATCGACAGGGGGTGTGTCGATCGACACACCCTCTGCAGTTTTGTCGATTTCCTCTTCTGAATCTATGTCGACAACCTCTTCTGGGTCTCTGTGTCGATCGACAGGATTCCTATCGATCGAAATAGAGGTCGGCTCTGTTGGGTCTGCTTCTTTTCTCTGCCGATCACAATAAAGTGTGATCGGCAGATAACAATAAATATGAAGATCATGAAGAAAATAACTTAACCATTGAAGTTCCTTGGTAGTGGAACTTAAGGCACGATATTCTGACTCTGCTGCAGAATGACACATTTTACAATGCGACGATATCAAGGCATAACCAAAGAAAATGCAAACATCCGTGAGAGATCCTCGGGATTGGAGACATGTTCCCCTATCAACATCAGAATAGCCAACAAGCTAAAAAGAACTCACGACAAGAAAGAACAAACCCAAAGAAGGAGAGTTCTTCAAGTATCGGACGACATGTATAGCACAACCCCAATTAAGTTGATGGGATTACCAACAAATTGACTCAATTGTTGAGTGGCATGAGCCAGATCTGGATGAGTTAGACCCAGATAAAACAATTGACCAAGAAGTCTTTTGTAGTGCTCAACATCCTCAAATAAAGGAGAATCGACGACAACAAGTTTTACTCCAACAGGAAGAGGAGTAGATGCACCTTTACAACCTATCATTCCAACGTGGTCCACAATATCAAAGATATATTTATGTCGGCAACCATACAAACCAGCATCCCCTCTTGCCAACTTCATTCCAAGGAAATAATGAGCAACACCCAAGTCCTTAATAGTATCATGCAAATAGAGTTTCGGCTGAGTAATAACACCCAAATCAGAACCATGTATCAGCACATCTTCAACTACACTAGTAGAGCTAAACAAGTAGAAGTAGAAGAACTAGTAAAGAGTTATGGATCATGCTTGGACTGCACCAAACCAAAGGCAAGTAGAGCACGAGTGAACTCAGCATTCCGCTGACGGTGAAACGATCCTCGCCGGGAAGGTTTAGACCGCAGCCCCGGAACAAGAGTAGACACAATGCGGAAACAACTCGAGCGAAACTGAAAATGGAAACGATGAATGGATGGAAGTTCAGCAACCCTAATTCGACCCTTCAAATGACGTATTCCAGATGAATCTCATATACACCCCAAGAAGCTGAAGAACTATCGACCCTTCAAATGATGTATTCCAGACGAATCTCATATACGCCCCAAGAAGCTGAAGAACTAATGACGCAGAACGGTAGAAGACACCACAATCGGATGTGTAAGTCCGATTGATAAGTCAATATTGAATTTCAAGGTACTCCACAGAAATTCAAGAGCTTTCAGAATAGGAGAATTAAAACTCACAAATATTATTGACTGAAAACTAAATTACAATGAAATTATAAAGACCTATTTATAGGGAGAAAATCAAATCTCTAAACATAATCTAACTAGGAAATCAAATCAAATCTAGAAATCAAATCTTGCTAAAAATCAAATCTAACAAATCTAGAAATCAAATCTTGCTAAAAATCAAATCTAATAAAAATCCAAGATATTTTAAGACATCAAATCTTCTCTTTTCTTCAATAGTATCTTGATATGTCTTTATCTCTCATAAATCACAACCTCAATAATTTAATTAAGTTCAGATGACTTAATTAAATACTTCAATTTTGGACCCTTCAACAATTTAATTAAGACCAAATGATTTAATTAAATTCATCAATATTGGACCACCTTGATTCTCATCATATCCCTCCTCTTCAAATGGATTTGTCCTCAAATCCACGTCTGCACCGGATTCAATTGACCATCTTACATTGCCCTTGGTTGGTTTATTCGGCGCATGATCATGTTCTGACTCAGGCAATTTCTTTTCGTCGTGCATCTTCCTTTTAAGAATAATAGTACTTGCAGAAACAAACTTATGAACTATTTCCACCTCAACCTTCTCCTCCACT
>JAPKLW010001082.1:203802-251419 GCA_026898455.1 Plectranthus barbatus | reverse complement strand
AATAATTTAATTAAGTCCAGATGACTTAATTAAATACTTCAATTTTGGACCCTTCAATAATTTAATTAAGACCAAATGACTTAATTAAATTCATCAATATTGGACCACCTTGATTCTCATCACACGGGATGCTCATTTTAAGCCATAAAATCTCTTAACCAACTTGCACACTTGACTAGTCTTAGCACTTTCAAACCCCTGAGATGGGAACATATAAACTTCATCAGTTAAATGGCCATGTACGAATGCATTATTCACATAGATTTGGTGAATAGTTAGCCCCTCGAGTAACTACAAAAGAAAGGAGTAATCTAACCGTGACCAATTTGGCAACCAGAGAAAACACTTCCTCATAATCAAGTCCATATTTCTATTTAAACTCATTAGCCACCAAACGAGATTTAAACCTCTCAACTGTGCCATCGACCTTCATCTTAATTTTATACACCCATTTAGAATCTATACATGTCTTACTAGAAGGTAAATCAGTTAATATCCATGTTCCATGAACAATTAAATTTGTTATCTCAACCTTCATAGCATCTACCCACTCAACATACTTACATGCTTTAGAGTAAGAAAAATGTTCTTTTAGCTCAGTGACATTAATAAGCTCATATTTATACTCACTTATCTATATTTTTCTCCATTGTTTCAAGTGTTTTACATTATGTTTTTACTTATTTCTGTGCATGAGTCTATTTTAGAGGGTGTTATGACTTTGATGGGTGATTTTTGCAGGTTTTAGGCCAAATTCATTGGAAACCCGTACCGAAAGCAGATGATGTTCAAAGGAACAGTTACGAATTCATCCACACGTGGAATCCGAGCTAATGGATCATGGAAAGAGAAATATCTTTGAATTAGTTTTCCAACGCAACTGGAATTGGGTCAATCGGAGTTTGGGAGCAAAAGTTATGGCCGAAACCGTGAGACTGCGCAGACAGATGTTTTTGTGTCGAGAGACAGGATTTGTGTCGACCGAAACAGAGGTCAAAACTCTGGAAACTTGTGATCTGCAATCCTGTCGACCGACAGGATTTGTGTCAATCGACACGGAGGCCCGAAAAAGTTGTTTTAGGCCTGTTTTGGCAGTTTTTGCTATTTTTACCCAATACTCAAATTAGGTCTTTTTCCCCCTCTATAAATATGAACTCTTAGGCACGAAAATTATACAGTTTTTCCTTGGATATTACATTGAGTTTTGGAGTTTTTCAAGACATTGAAGGGTCCTTTTCATTTGTAAGTTCATTAATTAAATGTTTCTTTATTTTCTAGTCATGATTTGTGGCTAGAACCCTAACAGGTTCTAAGGTTATGATTTCTTTTCTGATGCATGTCTAATTGATATCAACTCATATAGCATGGTTTAATTCTCTGATTTAATTCTATAATCTAGATTAAAAGAAGGACCGAGAGATGAATTGAGATCTAGGTTTATAGTTAATAATTGATGGATCGAGATATGAAAATTATTAACAGGAAAAGAGAATTAATTGTGTTTGTTTTCTGTCTCAAAAGGAAGAAACCTACATAGGAATAATTAGATAATTATGAGATTGATTAATTTGGTGTTCTTGAGACCGAGTGGAGATAGTCACTAATTAATAATCTAGGATTTAATTGTCTGACCAAGGAATTTAATCCACAAAAATCTATGTTTTCCCCATTGCTGAGTTGATTGAAATTGCATGTTGATGATTAGATTATCTGCCCTAGGATCTGTGCTTTTCTTTATTGTTTTCAAAAACCTTTATTTTCTTGCATTGTCATCTTTAATTTTCAAAACAAAACTCCTTTTCCAATTTCCTCAAACTTCTATGTTCTAGGAATTATAGCTAGTACTTTGGGTATTTCGTTGCACAGTCCCTGTGGGATCGACCACCTTAGGGTGTAAAAATTATTATTTGCACGCTGCTTTCTGCGGTTATCAGACATGCATTAGGTATCCAATGAAGATATGTGTAAAAGAAGGAGACAACATATATGGAGAGGTAAGGGTTGTGAAAGAAGATATCTCTTGCACAACAGTGGCTAGAAATTGATCCACACAAGAACTAACAAAATCTTGAGTGTGAGGCTTAACTTATCTTCTGCCTCTATTTAAGGCCAAACAATTAGGTGGAGGGTTCACAAATATGATCAGAAGTACTCATAGAAGATAGGGCTGAAGAATCAGAAATAGAAGATGGAGAGGAAATGGAAAAGTAGAATGCAGTGTTTCTGATGGAGGGTTGGTTGAAATACCAGCTCAGTTTCCCAAGGAGTAAGAAACTCTTTTCAGATTCTTACTTAAATAGTAAAAACTCTAGCAGTAGCTTTACTAGGAAGCTAAGAGCTCGTTTATAAGAAATACAGTGAGCTACTAGAGCTTTGAAAGCTTAAGTACTAGTGATTCTTGATAGATCTCGTAGTAGGAGATGGTTCCAGAAATCACATAACTTCTTGTTAATTTTCATCAATTATTGTCAATTCTCATAAGAAATCAGTAGTTTTAGTAGAATCGATAACCTTATCTCTAAGCACATTCTCCTCTATTTATAGGCACGGGCCTTAAGAGAATTGAGATGTAGTCGTTTGAGACAAATTCAAATTGACCAAAGGGATGTTCTAACACCACCATGCTTTCTACGCAGTAATGTCGCGTGGAGCTCTGTGGAAGGTAGAAATTTCTACCTTGTGCTAGAACGACTTTTTTTTTGCAATCTTAGGAATCCAAACAGATTGATTTCTTAGAAACTTGGGCTTTTGTCGTTGAATGATGCAGCCTTGCAGATTTCTCCATATTTAGGTCTGCTCTTTAAAAGCTTACGACTGGCTTATCTCTTTGTCTCTTTGTGTGTTTGGTCTCAACAGTTTCCTCTTATGGGCTTTCAATAACTGGTTGCTGATCTCTGCTATTGCTAACTAGTCAATTCCAAACTCTTCAGCAATATCTTCGTCGCTGCTTTTGAGACCCAAACTTGTGAGATAACAAGCTCCTATTAAAACTCGATAAAACTATACAGAGATTTACAAATTTTGAGCTATTCTCACATCTAAAGATCGTAAGTGCTATACAAATTAACTGACAACTTGTTGGTTTGACACATAAAAAAAAGGATTACAACGTAATTCCTAACAAGAGTCTTACATGTACTCATATATTTGCATCTTGGGTGATGGAAGTTTGTGTATGGCTTGCTTAAGCTAGATTTAGGTAATCATATATGTTTCAGGATGATGATATTCCCTGAAGAGCTCACGAGGTTCATTATGCTAAGTCCTGCAGACAGAATCATGGATTCAAGCATAAGCCGAAAGGGGATGGGTGATACTACTCAGGAATAAAGTGATTAATTATACTTATTATCATATGCTAAATTAATTAATGAATATCTGAAACCTTAAATATGAGGATTAACCAAGTCGATGCAACCCCGTTCCTAATAACATCGTAATAAAAGGGTAAGTCAACATTAATAGGAGGCTCAATTGATTATTTGAATATGATCCGTGGTCTGGCTCACAAATCTGCTCAGAGCCCATTAGGGATTCCTAACCCTAATATTATATAAGGCCTTCTCCTCTTAGATTCTACATACATAGTACAACACACTCAATACAATTTAATAAGTATATCTAATTAGAGAGAGAGAGAGAGAGAACGGCGGCTCCACTACAGGAAGAATCGAGATTCTTCCAGATTCAGTGTAATTTGGTAGCGCATCCTCACCAAATTTTCAGAGAGCAAGGGAACAGACCAGGAGATCAGTTCTGTAAGAACACCTGAAGATCAGTATTTTCACGAATATCTTATTTTGCATCAAGTATTACTTTATCCATTCTACGAGCATTAAATAAATAAGCGCATGCATAAGATCTGATTAATTAATTTAGTTAGATCATTTATTTTAATATCCATATATTTATCCAGGGGTATAAGTTTCATTTGACGGTTCATGCCATCTATTGTAGACTCGGTTCCTATACAAATTCTATTACAACTCAATAAACCAAGGTTAAATGTTTGGAATTACTCAAATAACAAGTTCTATCTAGTCAGTCTTATATATACGACTGACGAGTGACTTGATTTTGACACATCAAAACTACATTTTTTCATCATACCAGCTGGATGAACTAATCTTTTTGAATAGTTCTTCAAGTCCCCAAGTATTTGGCTTTCCTCAAAACATAAATTATTACAACTTTTAAAACTTACACACTATTTACATTATCAGTTCTAAGTCAGCTCTATAAATGAGTTTTAGATGACCGTGTGGTTTTTGATATATCATCAAAACTACAAATAATTGCCAACATATATGGTGATAACCTTTTGATCATTAGCAATTCAATTGAAGAGATTAAGAGATTCAAACAGTTTCTAAGCAAGGCTTTTTTTATAAAAGATTTGGGACTAGCCAAGCATTTTCTTGGTCTTGAAATTGCAAATCCTCCTTCAGGAACCTTTTTATCTCAAAAGAAGTATGTTAAATATATGTTTTATGGCATGAATTTGCAAGATTCAAAGTTGTAAACACTTTTCTACCATTTGAGTTGTGGTTGACTAAATTTGATCATCAGAAGAATTTGAACAATATAGAAAACTTATTAGGAGATTATTGTATTTGAACATGATAAGGCCACATATTAGCCATAATGTGTAGCAACTCAGGCAATTCATAGATAACCCTTGTCTTTTATATTGGGATGTAGTTATTCATTTGTTGAAGTAACTAAAAAGATACTGCAATGAAGGCCTCTTCTATCCTACAGATTCTAACATGCATGAACATCACAAATTTTTTGATGCCGACTAGGTTACTTGTTTGGATTCACGAAAGCCCTTGAAAGGGTATTGTATTCTACTTATTATCTCCTTAATTTCCTTAAAGACAAAGAAACAAGAAACTATTGCTAAATCATCTACAGAAGCAAAATATGAAAGCATGGTCATTATTATATCCGAACTTCAATGGATCACTTTCATCATTTAAGACTTATGCATGACCTATTATCTTACAATACAACTTCATTGTGACAACAAGGTGGCAATTCACAGTGCTTCAAACTTCATCTTTCATAAAAGGACATAACATCTTGATATTGATTGTCATATAGTGCCAAACAATCTAAAAGAATGGTTTATTTCTACCCCTTTTGTTACTTCCCACAATAACTTGCAGACTTATTTATGAAGCAATTGAGCTCAATTAAACTTGTGAATTTCATATCCACGCTTGGATTCGGTTCCATACTTATGCCATCTCCAGCTTGATAGAGGACATAGGATTAATATTGGGATTGCTTTCATCCATGCAAGATAGTAGAGATACGATTGCATGCCATCATTTTTAGTTTCCTTAGTTTTAGGATTTTTTATATCCTTTGTATATCTTTTTGTTTGGGATCTTTGTAGCTTTGATATATATCCTTGTATATGTGTACACGATTAATAAATTAAACATATTCAAGTTTTCCTCCAAATTTACATGGTACCAGAGCGGGTTTGAATTTGCAACCCTAATTAAACTTCTGCATAGCTCTAATATTCTTCAACCAGCAACATGACAACGAAGGATGGCGATAAGGTGGGCATCGTGAACAACGTGATGTCACCCTACTACATAGAATCGTCAAATAACCCGAGCCACCGATCTTCTAACAATGGGAACTACGGTGATTGGTCTAAGGAGATGAGTAATTATTTTCTAGCCAAGAACAAACTTGGCATCATTGATGGTTCGCTGTTGATGGCAGACAAAGAGTCCACTGACCACGTCCTTTGGAAGCATTGTAACGTAATGGTGAAAGGGTGGCTTGTTGTAGCCATCGATAAGGAAATTAAAAATAGCGTAAACTATGCGAAGACAACGTATGATATATGGACGGATCTAAATGAGAGATTTGGAAAAGAAAGCGCACCTAAGGCTTATGAATTAAAATAAACCTCACTCTCACTCCTCAAGAGAGAACATCACTTTCTGCATATTACACGAAGCTCAAGGGAATATGGGATAAGATTGACTCGATTTTGGCGACACCAAGGTTCATGCTTAGGAAGTGCACATGTAACATATCAAAGCTCTTTGTTGAAAAACTTGAGAATGAGCAAATTTATGAATTTCTTATGGGTCTGGATGGTGCTTTTAATACGATAAGGAGCTAGATATTGAGCACGACCCCCATACCGTCTTGGAATCACATACCATCTTGTTGTTGAAGACAAGAGGCAGAGGTTGATCACGAATTCCAGAAATCCAACCGTGGACAGTGTAGCTTTCCAAGTGCAAAGGCAAGGAAATCTGGATCACCGTGAAAATGATAGAGAAAACAAAGGCCCTCCTCAATGTGGGAACTGTGTTGTAGCATACTATTGAGACATAGTACGAGATTATTGGTTATCCGTAGTCTAGGAAATGAGGTAAACCCTGGAAGAAGGATGCTGTAAAATATGTGAGGAGGCAGCAATCGTCACGCAGGACTGCATATGTTGACACAACTACTGCACCAGATTTAGGTTTGACGCACGGCTTCACTACCGAGCAACTACCAAAGCTAAGGGATTTTCTCAATAATGGCGCAGAAAACTCAAATCCACAAATTAATATGGCTGGTAAGATTGGGGAGAATATGTCTTGTGTAATTGATTTAGGAGCATCTAAGCATATTACTCACGAAGGAATCTTGTCACCTCCATCGATATGATGAATGTTAGAGTACCGGTTAAGATACCAAATAGGGACAAGGTTCCCGTTACTAGTATTGGAAGTGTCACCTTATCCAATGGCATAAATGTTGATCATGTTTTACATGTGATGAGTTTTCAGTGCAATTTACTTTCAGTCAGTCATCTATATAAAGATCTAAATTGTTCCTTGTCATTATTCTCTGATTACTATGTCGTGGAGGACTTAGTATCGAAGAACCTGATTGGAGTCGGTAAGCAGTGTGATGGTCTTTATCTACTAGAGTCGACCTCAATGCATAAACGTGCATTCTCCGCGGTTGTGGATCCTGAAGTTTGGCACTGAAGATTAGGACATGCTTCAAAATATTTGTGAGGTGACTGATAGTATTTGTGAGTCTTGCATGATTGCAAAGCAAACTAGAACCCCTTTTCCTTCTAGTTCTATAAAAACAAATGATTGCTTTGAATTAATACATTGTGATGTTTGGGGTGGTTATAAGATTGTTTCATTTACTGGCGCCTATTATTTCCTTACTATTATTGGCGATTATAGTAGAGGAGTGTGGATATATTTAATGAAATTTAAATCCAAAGTAAGTAAATACATCAAATTATTTTGTAAGATGGTAAATAATTAGTTTGGGAAGAATGTCAAACGTGTTAGGGCTAATAATGGAGGCAAGTTTCAGTCGCATGAGATGATGAGCTATTATGTAGAAGCTGGAATCTTACTTGAGACCTTCTGCGTCTACACACCACAACAAAACGGTGCCATTTAAAGAAAAAATAGATATATCTTAGAGATAGCAAGAGCGTTGAGGTTTCAGGCCAACCTACCTCTTGAGTTTTGGGGAGAGTGTGTATTGATTATTGTTTACCTCATAAATAGATTACCTTCCAAAGTCCTAAAAAACCGCACTCCATATGAAATTTTGCTTTAAAGGAAACCAAACTATGAGCACTTCATAGTATTTGGTTGCCTTGTTTATGCTAAAGACAACACCAAAGGAAATGATAAGTTTGTGGATATGGAGTGGATGTGTGTGTTCGTTGGGTATCCGCATGGCCAGAAGGGATACAAGGTGTATGATCTGAGGAACAAGAGAATATACACCTCTCGTGATTAATACCTCTTTTGAAGCTAGAAATAAAAAGGACACGAAAAAGGGGCGATGATGGCAGCGGGATGAGTAGTGAGGTAGTGGTGAAGAGTTGCATGTTGATGGTGATATGAATGGTGATGAATTACATGTCAACCACTGAAGGTATGGCCACAACAGTAGTTGAAAGCTCTAATGCTGATGAAGTTCAAAGTACACACCTTAACCGTAGTGAAAGGATCCAACGGCAGCCAGCTCACTTGCATGATTATAAGGTTGATTTTCCTGGCTCCATAGATCATACACAGCCCACTCAAACCACAGGACCTTCTACGGTACATCCTATGGGTAACTATACATCTTATGATAAGTTTTCTAATGCTCACAGATGGTTCATAGCGGCCATGGATGCAAAGGATGACCCTCGATTCTTCTCTCAAGATGTAAAAGCGCAAGAGTGGGGAGATACTAAGAGAGAAATAGATGCTTTGGTATCCAATGGAACGTGGGAACTAGTGGAATTGTGATCGCTAAATTATTTAACAAGCGACTTAGCAAAGCTAATAATATAGCGGCAAATAAAATTATCGATCCCATAGAGAATGAAACGACGAAAAATCCTAAATACAAAATCAGGCGTTCTTAAAATACTGGTTAGGAAAAGTAGAGTTTTGGGCTGTGGTTGTTTTGCAAATCATAATCCTTGTAAGTAAAAAGTAAACAGTAAATTAAAATACTTTGGTTGAAAACAGTTATGAGAAATACAGATTCTAGGAATATCTCCTTATCAAGTATGACATGAATGAATAAATTGATTATTTCCCAATTTTAATTCCTCTTTGTAGTGAAACATCAGAAAAGTATTACGAACTTCTTTGTTGGACAATTCGTAAAGTAGATTAATCAATTATCTATCTCCGCTCGGTCTCAAGATAAATTAATTAACTCCAAAGATCTACAGATTTATCCCTACAATCAATCTCCTTCAGTTACGACAAGAAATCAGATTATATTGTGAAAATATCTTTCGATTGAAAACTATTACAGTTACGTCCCAAGTGTTCAACTAGTTAATCCTAAGATGTGGCCAACAAACTCAAGATTATGAATTAAACTCAGATTTCACAAACTACGAAGGGAAAGGGAAAATAATTCAATTAATCAAAACATGCATACATTGATAGTTCGAAATCCTAGAATCTGAGGAAGAGATTAGTTACACATAATCAGAGTAATATTCATCATAGAAAAATAAAACCTGAATTGCATAAAAATCGGAATCCGAAAATAATCCCACAGAACTCTGTCTTCAAACATAAACTTCAAAAACCTTGGGAATCTCTAATCAATCTTCAATACTAAAATCTTGTAAGTATTCTAATGTCTCTCTCCCTTGAAAAACGAATTTACATGGCTTTATATAATAGTGGAGAATGTATCATACAATATCTAAGTGTAGATATGGCTTTATCTTCAAAACAGATGCAGACTAGGAATCCCGAACTCGCGTCGATCGAGGGAGATTGGCATCGATCGATGCTGGTGAAGTACCCTCATCGATCGACGTGGAATGGCGTCGATCGACGTGGTTGCTGCCTCCGTCGATCTTCTCTTTTCTTCCTTCGTCGATCGCTCCTTCTTTAATCTCCTCGTCGATCGACGAGACATCCTCGTCGATCGACGTGGACCTGAAACTGGAAACCCAACTCTTCTCTGTTTATGACTAAAAACCTGCATGATTCATCAAACACAACATTACGGGTACAAAAGCCAATTCATGCACGAAAACAAGTACAGAAACGATCTTTACACCACACATTTAGTCAAAGAACAACAAGATAAGTTGGTGAAAATCCTAACTTATCAACTCCCCCAAACTTAAACCATTGATTGTCCTCGATCAATTCACAGAAAAGAAATCTAATCAAATGCAGATACAAGTGTGCAATGCCTCACAAGCTTCTTTTGCAATCTAAGTATCACTTATTCACATAAACCATGCAATCCAAACAAATTCTAATTGTTAAATTATTGAGGAGGAACCTCACCGGGAAGTGTTTGCACTCATCGCTCGATCAAGTAAAAAGGTTTTGAAATTCACTCATTCAAAGTTTTAGTTTACCTCACCATAGGTTTGAGAAATTTCTCATCTCTCCACTGCTTGTTAGTGTGGTTTTTCATGGAATCAGAAAGGTCTTGATTTGGTTGTAATGTGGCTTACCTAAGAGGTAGGATATTTTTGGCTAAGTGACTCAAAATATTTCATTCAAACACCAAGTCTTTAGCATATCTTGCGCACATGATTTTTTTCTTCTAACATACAATCTTGTTCCTTCTCTTTTGTAATTTTCAGGGTTCGAAATTTATTTTGGCTTTTGTGAACTACACATATGAAGTTTTTTTTCTTCACAAATTTTTTTTTCTTCTCTTTTCATTCATATTCACCAATGTTCACTCATTTTTTTTCGAAATTTTCCCTTAGGAACCCCTAATTTTGCACACAACCTCATATCACAATCCCACAGTATTCATCCTCCAATAAATCACAGTTTCTTGTTCATCAACCCTCCTAATCAAAGAAAGAAAAAAATTTCATGGCTCAAGGGGGTTGCAAGTGAAAATTCAAGGCGAGTGTATGGGAGATGGGCTACGGAAGAACATGCCTAAAATCATTTTCACCCTATTACCACACTTATGCAACCTCAAGAGAGAAATTCATCAAATTCTAGGAAGTAAATCTAATGACTTTGTCACTCATCAAACGAAAAGATGGCACAATTTCTCACAAGATAGAAATTTTTGTTACTCCTCAACAATTACCCAATTCTGAACAGTTATCATGCAAAAATTTTTATTTCAAAGATCAACTTATCAAGCAAAGCAGCTCCTATCATCGGCTACTTTATCACATGGATTATCATTCTCAATCAGCAACTATCTCAATTATCAATCAACAATTCAATTCCAAGGGAAGACAAGTATTCAATTCTAACACCAACATAATCAAAAGTAGTTCCAACTATCCTATGTTCAAAAGCTCCTAAAACAATACTCAAGACTATTCAACTCAGAACAAGTACCACAAATCAAGAGTTCAAAACTTATTCAACACAGAACAAGTATCACAAATCAAGAGTTCAAAAATACTAATTTTGAGTAAAAAGCCTTGCAGAGAGCAATTGTTCACACTGAAGCAAAAGAACAAGGATGGTGATGGTTCAGAAAAAACAAAAATCGAAAACAAAAATAGAAAAACAACGAAACAACGAAAAATTAAAAAAAAACAGGAAAATGAAAACAAACAAACGTTTCCCTTTTCCTATCCTCATCCCCCCAAACTTGTTTCACTCGAAGGAGTGGACAAGTTTGAAAGTTAGATAAGGAAAAAAGAAACGGTATCTCATTCCTCCTCCGGAGGATCCTCCATCTCAACATCGGGGGCAGGCCAAACAGGTAGTCGCCACCGTCGGTCCTGGCGCTCTCTGTGGCGTCAGAGGTAGACAGAGTCGGGCTGGGTGTTCAGAAGAAGGCGCTGCATCTGCATGTCGAGGGTGTTGAGCCTCGTGGTCACGTGCTGGCGAAAATTCGCCTGCTGGGTGTGCTCCTAGGCATGCAAAACAGCCTGCTGCTGCATGAACTGGTACATCATCGCCATATCCACTCCTCCGAAAGATGAAGACTCTCCCGCAAAGTGACCGGACAAATGCCCACCAGTCTGATCGTGAATCCGCTCTCCTCCTCCATCATGCCTCTTATCCTCTGGCTCCTCCTCCTCGGGCCCTTCTGGAGGCGTCTGTGGCTATCACTGGTCGGGCTGCGTCAGCGGTCGGTGACGAAGTCTGGAGGTGCCGGGACCTCCCTGTGCTCCGACCATGTGCCTCAAGTGGGCGGGTGTGCTCATCAACCAATTATCACGGAAGTGATAATCAGTGACGCGAGTGAGGTTCCTTTGTGGAAGTGGGAACCTGTCCCCATTGGAAATCCGCAGGGACCAACCCGTATCCCCTGGTGACAGCATCAACATCTTCACCAGGGTCCCGGTGTCGAGGCCGCAACTGTCATCCTCAAGCGACTCGATCTGTGATAGATCGATGCCTACATACTCCGCAATCGGGGTAATCGATCCCCCGCTCCAGATGTTGCCCTTGGAGGCCTTGATCTGATGCCTCCAATGGTCCATGACCAACGCCGCAAAACTGAACTCCTCACCGGTCAGCATGCAGTAGATGGCGTACAATTCCCCTACTCTCACCTTGCCGCTCTCGTGTCTGCCGGTGATGGACACCCCCATGCATCTCTGGAGATACCGGAACACTGGGTTGTTGATGGAGGAAGCCTTCAGGTTCCTCGAGTCAAACTCCCGCAAGTCCTCCTTAGCATCAGCTGCTATCTGGCTCCAGAAGCGGGCAATGTCAAAGCTCGGGGGAAGAAAGCCAACTCCCCCTTTCCGGACTCCCCAGATTTCTTCAAGCATGTCCCTTGGTATCTCGTAGTGCTCATTCAGAAGCTGGAATGCGATGGTGGTAGGCTCTGACTCTGGCTGAACCTCATAAACATGGAGTGAGGCAAGAAACTCCAAGACAAGCGACAGATAGGTTGGCCACCGTGCTGTCATCCAAGCACTCCAGTTTACTCGCTGAAGAAGAGCCTCCACGTCAGCTCGAATTCCCAGCCGATGCATTATTTCTGGGCATGGGTATAGTGTCTGTCGGACGGCAAACTCGTCGCTTGAGAGCTTCCGAAAGCGTCGCTCATAAGCCTTTTTGGCGAAGGTGGGTTAGAAGTCCATAATCAATCTGCAAGGGTAGTGGAAAAAGTGTCAAAGTTCATCAAAACCAATTCACAAAATTCCCAACATTACATCAATCAAATGTGCAATTGTCCACAAAATGTATCTACCCATGCAAAATTGATTCGAAATTCATGCAATTCATCCCCTATCCTAGCATATTATATTAATCATTGAAAAAAAAATTATCTCCAAAATAGCAGGACATGAACAATACCCCCAACAAGAATTATCCCCCAAACTACGATCATCAAATTCAAAGCAATCCAAGCAACCCATCCAAGATAAAGAAGTATATCGACTAAAACAATCAACCATATCGACTAATCATCATGGAAAGCAACGAAATCGTCAAAAATGCAAAAATGGATGCAAGGGTTCCAAACTCAATTTCTAACAAAATCATGCTCAAATCCTTCAATCATATGAAATAATCGAAGAGGAGAGTGTTAGGATACATACCGTGGGTGGAAGCGTCGAATTTGGAGAGAAGAGAATTCGAGTGGGTGTTTGGAGAGAAAAAAAAATCGTGCAAGTGTGTTTGTGAGTGAAAGGAATGAGGGTTTTGGGTTTTAAACCCATCTCTGTCCGGTCCTCAGAATTGTTCGTGTCGATCGACGAGACATTCCCATCGATCGATGAAGACAAAACTTTCTCGTCGATCGACAAAGAATTGCATCGATCGACGTGGTCAAGGTTTCCTCGTCGATCGCTGCCAAGAAGCAGCGATCGACGCGTTCCGACAGATGACTGGACCCAAAATAACTCAAAAGTTTTCTGAAAATACAAAACTTGACTTACTCGACTCGACTGAATTGAAAAATAACAGAATTAAAGAAAACAGTAAACTGTTGGGTTACCTCCCAACCAGTGCATGGTTTTATGTCGCTAGCTCGACAATACCTGTGTCTTCAAGGACGGTTCAAGTAGTACTTCTCAACCGCTTTGATTTGAAGTGGTGTGAAGTATGGTTTCAGGTTCTGTCCATTCACCTAGAAGTTCTTTCCATCTAGGCCAGCTAGTTCAACTACACCGTTCATAAATTGGCAGATCACGGTGTATGGTCCGGCCCACTTTGACTGTAGCTTCCCGGGCATGAATCAAAGATGGGATTTAAAGAGAAGAACCTTGTCACCTGAATGGAAAACATGTGAGCGAATCCTTTTGTCGTGGAACCTCTTCGCTTGATTCTTGTAGATGACATTGTTCTCATAAGCTTCATCTCAGAAATCTTCTAATTCATGCAATGCCATGGCGCGCTCTTCTGCGGCTGTCCTCCAATCTAGGTTAAGTTCTTTCACTGCTCTCCAAGCCTTGTGCTCCATCTCCACCGGCAAGTGACAGGACTTTTCGAAAATTAGTTGGTAGGGTGACGTCCCAATTGGTGTTTTTGTAGGCGGTGCGGTATGCCCATAATGCATCATCAAGCACTGCTGCCCACACCTTTCTTTGCTTCACCGTCTTCTCCAAGATTTACTTGATTTCTCGGTTGGACAGCTCCGTCAGCCCATTCCCTTGTGGGTGATATGGAGTGGTGACTCGGTGTTTGACTCCGTATCTGGTGAGAAGGGTGGCAAGCCATTTGTTGCAGAAGTGGGATCCCCCGTCGCTTACCAAAGCTCTTGGTGTCCCAAATTGCGTTATCAATTTCTGCAGGAACTTGATGACTACCTTGGAGTCATTTGTGACTATTGGAGTAGCCTCGACCCATCGTGATACGTAGTTGCTAAGAGGATGTATTAGAACCCTTGGGATGGTGGAAAGGGTCCCATGAAGTCGATCCCCCAAACATCAAAGATCTCGACTTCGATGACCGGCGTCTGTGGCATTTCGTTCCTTCGCGAGATGTTGTCGGTCCTCTGGCAGCGATCACAACTCGTTATCCATCCATGGCAGATCTCATAGATGGATGGCCAATAGAACCCGCTGGCAAGGATTTTGAATGCGGTCCGGTTAGCTGAGTGATGGCCACCACTAGGAGATTAGTGGCAGGCTTCGAAGATTTGATGCCACTCAGACTGGGGCACACAGCGGCGGATGACGCCATCAGCACATCTACGCCATACGTAGGGATCCTCCCAGTAGTAGAATCTGACGTCATGCAGAAACTTCTTCCTTGCATATAGAGAAGAATTCGGAGGAAGAACACCGCCAACCAAGTAGTTGGCGAAATCTGCATACCAAGGTGTCTTGGACTCGTACATCTCTTTCAATTCCCTAGCGGCGCAGATCTGTTCGTCGGGGAATGTCTCTCAGATCATCATCTGCTGATCATCCCCTTCGACCGGTGGCTCGAGTCTTGAAAGGTGGTCGGCAATCACGTTCTCGCTTCCTTTTCTGTCCTTGATCTCCAAGTCAAACTCTTGTAGTAACAGTATCCACCGGATCAGTCTAGGCTTGGCATCTTGCTTTGCGAACAGATATCTGATGGCTGCATGGTCAGTGAAAACGGTTGTCTTTGAGCCTATCAGATATGGTCAGAACTTGTCGAAGGCATAGACAACCGCGAGCATCTCTTTCTCCGTGGTGGTGTAGTTGCATTGGGTTGGATTCATGCTCTTGCTGGCGTACTGAATCACATGGAAGAGTCTTCCTTTTAGTTGCCCCAAGACTGCCCCAACAGCGTAGTCACTGGCGTCGCACATCAATGTGAAGGGCTCATTCCAGTCTGGTGATGTCAGGACTGGTGCAGTTACCAGTGCCTCTTCAATTTCTCGAAGGCCTTCAAACAATTGTCATCAAACACGAAGGAGACGTCCTTCTCCAGAAGGTTGCATAGGGGCCGAGATATCTTTGAGAAGTCCTTGATGAACCTCCTATAGAATCCGGCGTAGCCTAGGAAACTTCGGACAGCTTTGACATTTGTCGGCGGTGGCATCTTTTCAATGGCTATCACTTTGGCTCGGTCCACTTCTAGTCCATCGGCTGATACTCGATGTCCTAACACAATCCCCTCTCGCACCATGAAGTGGCATTTCTCCCAATTGAGGCATAAGTTTGTCTCGGTGCATCTCTCAAGTACGGTAGCCAGATTCTGCAGACAAACATCGAATGAGCTACCAAAAACTGAGAAATCATCCATAAATACCTTCATGATGTCTTCGATCAGATCGTGAAATATTGCCATCATGCATCTTTGGAAGGTAGCCGGTGCATTGCATAATCCAAATGGCATCCGACGGTAGGCGAATACTCCATAAGGACAGGTGAATGTTGTTTTGTGTTGATCTTCAGGTGCCACTGCTATCAGGTTGTACCCTGAGTAACCATCAAGAAAACAATAGAAAGGGTAACCAGATAATCTATCAAACATTTGATCGATGAAGGGTAGGGGAAAGTGATCCTTGCACGTGGCGGTGTTCAAAGCTCGGTAGTCAATGCAGAACCGCCATCCCGTGACTGGTCTTGTCGCAACTTCCTCTCCATCGTTGTTCTTCACTATCTGCATCCCCCCTTTCTTGGCTACTACTTGTGTAGGGCTCACCCATTTGCTGTCGGAGATTGGGTAGATCATCCCATGGTCTAGGAGTTTGAGAACCTCATTCTTTACAACTTCTTTCATGATTGGGTTCAATCGTCGTTGTGCTTGTCTCTTTGGTTTGGCTTCTTCTTCCAGGATGATTTTATGCATGCACGGCAAAGGGCTGATTCCCTTGATATCCCCCAAAGTCCATCCGATGGCGGACTTGTATTTTCGCAGAACTCGCAGCAGTTTGTCCAACTCCCCCTGTGTAAGATAGGCAGAAAAAATGACAGGGTAAGTATCATCAGAACCCAGAAAGGCGTACCTGAGATGTGCCGGAAGTGTCTTGAGTTCCAGAACTGATGGATCAGAGCTAGAGCACGGCTGCCTCTGGTCGCCGTTGATCGACGAAGGCCTTCCATCGATCGACGTGGTTTTTGCAGCGGCCTCGATCAACGATGTAGTGGCGTCGATCGATGGAAGCTTGTTTTCCACCCTGGCTGAGTTGTTCTGGCTGTATCGATCAGGCAGTGGTTCTCTTTTGATTTCTTTTTCCCGAGTTATTTTCTCGAACAGGTCCAACTCCATGACCCGATCCAAGATTTCCTCGGTTGCCTCGTCCAGATTTGTTGACAAGAACAGAGAGTGTTGCAAGCAGTTTTCCAGGAAGTCTGGTTCGCTTTTGAGAGAGGTGAATGGAGAAGACATTACCGGGCTGAAGCAGTTAATCATGTGGCATTCCTCTGTGTAGCTTCCATCATTGTGCTTCTGCATTGCCTTGTAGATCGAGAATGTCACCGACTCATTGTTCACTCTGAATGTGAGTTTGCCATCGCGAATATCAATCAATGCTCCTCCGATCTTCAGGAATGGTCTTCCAAGGATCAGAGGGATGTTGCGATCCTCTTCCATATCGAGCACCACGAAATCGGCTGGGATAATGAAGTCTTTCACCTTCACCAGCATATCTTCCACAATGCCTTTCGGGTAAGTGACTGATCGATCGGCCATCTGAAGCGAGATTGTTGTGGGCTTGATACTTTCGATCTTCAACCGCTTGAAGATTGACAACGGCATCAGGTTGATTGAAGCACCGGAATCGCAGAGGACTTTCCCAAAGGTCTCCCCTCCGATGACGCAGGAGATTGTGAAGGAGCCTGGGTCTTCCCTTTTGATTGGCATCTTCTTTTGGATGATAGCACTGCACTCTTCGAATAGGTTGACCATCTCACGCTCTAAGAAGGGTCGTTTCTGCGAGACCATGTCTTTCAGGAACTTGATGTACCCGGGCATCTCTTTCAAGGCTTCGACCAATGGAATGTTGATGTGCACCTTTTTCATCGTCTCAAGAAAACGTGCATGCCTTTCGTTCATCTTAGCCTTGGCAAACCGCTGCGAAAATGGCAGAGGTGGTTTCTTCGGAGGTGGACAAGGGGAAGACGTCGATCGATGAGCATCCGCATCGATCGATGGGGACTTTGATGCTTCGTCGATCGTCGGAGACCTCTCGTCGGTCGACGGGACTTTGTCTGTGCTGACCTCTTCGTCTTGCTCGATTTCCCCTTCATCCCGGGCATTTGCCCCTGCTTGCGTTGGCCCTTCATAGGACTTACCCCCTCGCAGAGTTATGGCGTTCACTTGATTCCTCTGATTCTGGTTCTTGGGGTTGACCTGAGTGTTGCTCGGGAGTTGTCCCGGCTTGTGTTTCGTCCCAAGGGCATCGGCGATCTGGCTGACTTGATTCTCAATGATCTGAACATGCTTCTGCACCTGATCAACCTTGGTTTCACGCCCAATATTTCTTGTTTGAGCTTGGCTACCGTATCGGTGGAGCCTTCCATGAACTTACCCAAAATCTCCTCGAGATTTGACTTCTTCTTCTAAACTATCGTCCCATCCTGTACGGCGAATCCTGGTGGTGGTTGCTCTGCAGCTTGAGGGTTTGCGTAGGAGAATCCAGGGTGATTCCTCGCATGATTAAAGGTATAGGGCTGGTTATGTTGCTGATTGTGTTGTTGAAATCCTCCTCGGTAATTGTTTTGATAGCCGCCCCTTTGAATGAAATTTACCTCAGCATTGTCCCCCTCAGTTGGAGCTTGGACCGCCTCGATAGCAGCGACCGCTTTCTCTTGCTTTAGAGTCGCGGATTCTTCCTTTAGCTTCTTCAGTTCAGTTGCCAGATCAGGTTGTTCGGCGACTTTCCCCACTACTTTCTCGATTGCTTTTACACGCCGAGTTCGGCATGAGGACCACCTTTGAGTGTTGTTAGCCATCTTTTGGAAGAATTCCATGGCTTCTTTCCGCTCTTCATCATGACGGAGTCACCTAGTGTGGTGTCCACCAATTTGACGGTCTTTTCATTGAGCCCTTCGTAAAAGGCCTCTGCCTGTTCTCCTGGTGGAAAACTATGTCCGGGGCATGATCTCAGCAGCTCTTTGAATCGATCCCACGTCTCACTGAAGCTTTCATTGGGTCGTTGAGCGAACCTGATGATTTTTTTTCTTCGCTGCCTGATGACATTTGGAGGGAAGAAGTCCTCCAAGAACTTATTCCTCAGTTCAGTCCATGTGCTTATGCTCCCCTTGTCTAATGCAGTGAACCATGATTGTGCCTTATCCCGCAGAGAGAATGCGAACAGACGCATTCGGATGGCACTCTTGCTGACTCCTCCAATTTTGACAGTGTTGCAGAGCATCAGGAACTTATCCAGGTGTGCATAGGGATCTTCAGTTAGTCTTCCTCCAAATTGGTTTTGCTGCACCATCTGCACCAATCCGATCTTCAGTTCAAAATTATTTGCATTGATGCCAATCCTGAAGTCTGTTTCCTTGAACCGAGGTTTATACCGGTTCTGCATGGCCTCCTCTTCTTCCTCATCATCAGAGTCCCCTGGCAGATCCTGGTTGTCATCCTCTCCATTGTCGGGATTGTCATCGAACAGTGGGTTATGGCGAACATCCCTTCCATTCGGGTTGTTCCTCTCGAGGTCTCTCTCCAGGTTGAACTGTTGGATCTGTGCCCTCATAGCTTGAACTTCTTGGAGAAGCACAGCTTGCTCCACGGCAGTTAGCATTGGTGGTTGCGGTTGAATAACCGGCTGTGGCACGTTGTCTTCCATTGTTTGATTACTCGAGCCTTCCTGAGCACGCTTATTCTTTTGGATCTTTCTACAAGTGGCTTCAATATCCGGGTGATAATATAGCGGGTCCTTTCCTCTGGCTCGTGTACTCATGCACTACCTGTACAGCAAAGGAGGCAGTGAAGTAAGACTGAAAATAAACGGAACGAACTCAAATACGAAAAACTGAAAATCTGAAAACAAATAAGGCGTCGATCGACGAGAGTAAGCGTCGATCGACGAGGAAGAAAATATGGCGTTGATCGACGAAATTAAGCGTCGACGTGAATTACGAAAATACAAGAAATTAAAGGAAAATACAAAAATTACAGCCTAAATCAGTACTTTAATCACAGATTTAATAGTAAGATTAATTCTGTTCACTCCCCGCCAACGGCGCCAAAATTTGATCGCTAAATTATTTAACAAGCGACTTAGCAAAGCTAATAATATAGCGGCAAATAAAATTATCAATCCCACAGAGAATGAAACGACGAAAAATCCTAAATACTAAATCAGGCGTTCTTAAAATAGTGGTTAGGAAAAGTAGAGTTTTGGGTTGTGGTTGTTTTGCAAATCATAATCCTTGTAAGTAAAAAGTAAACAGTAAATTAAAATACTTTGGTTGAAAATAGTTATGAGAAATACAGATTCTAGGAATATCTCCTTATCAAGTATGACATGAATGAATAAATTGATTATTTCCCAATTTTAATTTCTCTTTGTAGTGAAACATTAGAAAAGTATTACGAACTTCTTTGTTGGACAATTCGTAAAGTAGATTAATCAATTACCTATCTCCGCTCGGTCTCAAGATAAATTAATTAACTCCAAAGATCTACAGATTTATCCCTACAATCAATCTCCTTCAGTTACGACAAGAAATCAGATTATATTGTGAAAATCTCTTTCGATTGAAAACTATTACAGTTACGTCTCAAGTGATCAACTAGTTAATCCTAAGATGTGGCCAAACAAACTCAAGATTATGAATTAAACTCAGATTTCATAAACTACGAAGGGAAAGGGAAAATAATTCAATTAATCAAACACATGCATACATTGATAGTTCGAAACCCTAGAATCTGAGGAAGAGATTAGTTACACATATTCAGAGTAATATTCATCATAGAAAAATAAAACCTGAATTGCATAAAAATCGGAATCCGAAAATAATCCCACAGAACTCTGTCTTCAAACATAAACTTCAAAAACCTTGGGAATCTCTAATCAATCTTCAATACTAAAATCTTGTAAGTATTCTAATGTCTCTCTCCCTTGAAAAACGAATTTACATGGCTTTATATAATAGTGGAGAATGTATCATACAATATCTAAGTGTAGATATGGTTTTATCTTCAAAACAGATGCAGACTAGGAATCCCGAACTCGCGTTGATCGTGGGAGATTGGCGTCGATCGACGCTGGTGAAGTACCCTCGTCGATCGACGTGGAATGGCGTCGATCGACGTAGTTGCTAACTCCGTCGATCTTCTCTTTTCTTCATTCGTCGATCGCTCCTTCTTCAATCTCCTCGTCGATCGACGAGACATCCTCGTCGATCGACGTGGACCTGAAACTGGAAACCCAACTCTTCTCTGTTTATGACTAAAAACCTGCATGATTCATCAAACACAACATTACGGGTACAAAATCCAATTCATGCACGAAAACAAGTACAGAAACGATCTTTACACCACACATTTAGTCAAAGAACAACCAGATAAGTTGGTGAAAATCCTAACTTATCAAATTGCCAGCAAGAAAATCGGTCGTTGATTCGAAGTGGGTGTGCAAGATTAAGTACAAACCTAATGAAGAGGTAGAAATATATAAGGCATGTCTCGTTTCAAGAGGTTTCACATAAGTTCCAGGAATTGATTTTCATGAAACATTTGCACCGGTTGCCAAACTCGTTACAGTCCGGTGTTTACTTGAAGTCGGTGTGAAAAAAGGGTTGGATAATTCATAAACTAGATGTAAACAGTGCCTTCTTGCAAGGGGACTTAATTGAAGAAGTTTACATGAAGGTACCTCAAGGTTTTGCCAAGCATGATGACACACGTGTTTGTAAGCTACGCAAGTTGTTGTATAGATTGAGACAGCCTTCACGAAACTAGTATCATAAGTTCACTGGAGCTCTCATAAAATCAGGGTTTATACAATCTCATGCAAATCATTCTCTTTTCACTTTCAAGGGAGTAGGTGTGTACATAGCTGCCTTGATATACGTAGACGACGTGATTTTGGCAGGAAATAATGAAACAAAGATCCAACATGTGAAGAAATTCATGGACAAAGAATTTCGCATTAAAGATCTTGGTGTTTTGAAATACTTCTTGGGAATAGAGGTGGCTCGTACGAATAATGGAATGGTTTCGACTTAATGAAAATATACTCTTGATATTCTAAAGGATTGTGGTTCGAGGGTTGTTCCAATGGAGCAAAATGCACGATTGGATCCAGATGATAATGGTGTTCCTGCTGATGCTCAGCAATATAGAAGGTTAATCGGCCGACTCTTTGTTGGGAAATTTGGCTAAGTTTCCTTTCCCCAGTAGCTACTTGTTCAGATTCTAGTTTTGGTGTTTTGGTGGATCAAATCCTAAGTCCTACCAGCGTCAGTTTGTCTCTAGAATAGCTCTAGTCTCAAATGTAAAGTCCTGTTTAGGTCTTTTGAGTTGTAAGTCGCAGCTGATCAAAGACTCATGCTGGCACTGTTCACCAGCATGAGAAGTGCTTACCACTGGCTACTGTTCACCAGTTGGGAAAGTCTCATCCGAAGGCGGCTGACAAAGTCTCGTGCTGACACTGTTCATCAGCATGAGAAAGAGCTAATGACTGACTACTGTTCACCAGTTGGGAAGGATTTCACCAGCAGGCGGCTGACAAATCCTACCAGCAGAATACGTGTTCTCACTGACACTATTCACCAGCGGTGAAGCCACCAGTCATGGGAGATTCCAAGAAAAGGTTAACATCAGACATATTGGTAGACTTAGATTGTGCCAGCGCAAAGTCACCAGCAGAGACTGCCAGCACAAGATCACCAGAATGATCTACCAGTCGGATGTTACCAGCAGAATTCCAGATTCTCTCTCCCAGAGTCTTAGAGACAAAAAGAAGATTCGTCTGAGGAATAAACTGACAAAGTATGACTTTAAGGGAGGATACCTTAAAGTCTATCAGTTCAAGACACCAGTCTCGATTCCTCGTACTGACGAATAGTGCCGTTCTGACATAAAGAGATCAATGTCAGATAAAGTGGACAAAAGCATGGCACTTTCCGGAAATTCCTACCTGCCGCCGTCTGAAGGACATGCGAGGACAGAGACCTTTTCCGGATGTGTCCAAACGGCTAGAAGATTTGAATGGGATCCCGCGTCTATAAATAGGTCGGAACTACCAACATTTAAGACGCTTGCTTCCTATCATTCAATACTCTTCACCTACCGAAAGACTGCAAATTTATTACGCTCAAGCAAGTAGAAGCACATACATCTTTCGAGGCCTTTCTAAAGGCTATCCGTGTGTTGATTTATCAAACACGAGACTTCAAGCTTCCAGCTTGTAAGTTACTGATCTCTTTGGTGTTCTTTCTCTTCTGAGGAAGTTCACAGCAGCTCTTGTGCCAGCCAGCACTTGAGTTATTACGGGCTTTTGCCGTATTGAGAAGATACGTTCTTGGGAGAACTAAACACCCAGTGAAGCTGTGGAGGTTGAAGTGACGTGCTCGCACTCCACCAGCTGATCAGAGTTGAAGAAGGAAACAAGACCGGGAGCGGTTGATCTAGCGAAGTGGTGGACAAGGGTCGCACCAGCTAGAGATAGATCGTAGGCAACTTGTACCTGATTACTCTATAGTGAATTTCCAGTGCTACGACTGGAGAGTGGACGTAGATCAGTTGATCGAACCACTATAAATCCTTTGTCTTTTATCAGCTTTCTGCATTTCATACTGATTTAAAACCCAGCACCTAAGTGCTGGTGTATATCTGAAAAATGATATAACTGTGCAAACAAGGCTAAAAATATTCTAAGTCTTGAGCTACCAGCTGACCAGCCAGTCGCCAGTCAGCTGAGTACACAGAGTGCAAGTTGACTTACCAGCTGACAAGGTCCCAGTCAGCTGAGTAACCAGCAGAGTGCAAGAAACGATTAACCATATTTTCCGCTGCCAAGTTATACCCTGATAATCCGGGACCAACACTCTTATACCATGAGATTGGATGTTTAATATGCCACAAACATCCTCAGTCAGTTTTTGTCATGACCGAATGAGTCACTTTATGAGGCAGCATTCAGGGTTGTGCAATACATAAATGGAACCATCGGCCAAGGAATTTACTTACCTGTGAATGGAGGTACGGTCCTTGAGGCATATTGTGACTCCGATTGGGGTGGTTGTCCGATGACGCGCTGATCACGGAGTGGACATCTTATCAAGTTAGGAGGAGCCCCGATATCTAGGCGAACTATGAAGCAGAGCGTGGTTTCACGTTCGTCAGCTGAAACGGAGTATAGGGCTATGGTTGGCACAGTAAGCGAGTTAGTTTGGCTCTGTTGGTTGCTGCGTGATTTGGAGACTCCGCAGGATGAACCAACAAGACTTTATTGTGACAGTCAAGTTGCGCACCACATTCCGAAAAATTTAATTTTCCATGGACGAACGAAACATGTAGAGATGGATTGTTATTTTGTTAGAGAACGTGTTGAGACAAAGGAGGTGGAACCTCGTGCTATAACAGCCGCGGAGCAGGTGGTAGATATTTTTATAAAAACCTCTTGGTTCAGAACAACTCAAATACATAGTTGGCAAGTTGGGAATTCACAACCTTCATCTTCCAACTTGAGGGGAGTATTGGAATTGCTTTCATCCATGCAAGATACTCAGTTACGATTGCATGCATCATATCTTTTGTTTCCTTAGTTTTAGGATCTTTGTAGCCATATATATCCTTGTATGTGTGTACACGATTATCAATGAAAGATTGATATTCAGGTTTTTCTCCAAATTTACTATTAAAGCTTGAAGTAACTGTTTTCATGTATTCCTATTTTGGTTATTTTGTTTATAGTTTGTTATTTTGATATGGTTAGATGTATAATTTAATTCCTTGTTCCTTTTGAATTTTAATGGTTCTATATAAGAAATCATCTCTTATAATTTTTCAATAAATTTAATCAATGATAAAAACTTTACCCAATGTGTTTTTCACGCATATTAGATTTTCCAATTTCTCATTATATGGAAGACTTGGAAGTTTGTCACCGCATCATCACTAATCATTCTACTACAAAGATAAAGGTAGGTAGTATTTGCTTGAGAAGTCAACCATCAATTATATTTTTCAAATTAAAAAAAAATGTAATGATTATAAAATTAAAGCATAGTATGAAACGAAGAATTCCGATCGATTCGCGTGTGGTTGGTGCTCAGAAGGTTGGGAACACCAAAAATTAAATTAAATTAAAAAGGCATAAGGGTCAATTTGACCCTCCGACTATTTAGGTAGGATCAAATTAGTCCATCGCTGACTATTTGGTTCACTTACACCCTTTAACTATTAAAAATGGTTCAATTTAACCCTTTATTTTTTATAATGACTGTTATACCCTTACTAAGTAGAACACACATTCAAGAGTTCATTTTAATTAATGAACTTGTGTTTTAATCTATTATTTTTCAATTTATATTTTTTATTTTTATAAATGAAAATACTTAAGATAGTAAAATAAATTAAAGATAATAAGATTTTTGTATATTTTTATTTATCTCCATTAAACTACTCTCTTCTTAATACTTGCTACTTAATAATTTGCCATAATTTATCTTTATAGTTTATTTTCATTAAGACACACAAAAATAGTTTAAAAACTATGTATTAATAAATCTTTTAGTTTAATAGAAGTACAATATATATATCTAAACTATAAATTCATATAAATATCTCTTAATGTTCATATAAATATATTGATCCCCTATAATATTAAAATCAAAATTATGGCTCCGCCATGATAAAAAGGGATTCAAAAACTTATATTTATACTAAATCAAAAATACAAATTAAACTAAATTATATTTTAATTAAGTTAAATTATGTAATTTAGTTGAATAAAAAATATAGTATATATAATCTAAATTATATAATTTAGTTTAATAAAATGTACATAAGCCATAATATTCATATAGATAATTTTTAAACGTTATTTTGTGTCATTTATATTTTGAATGATCAATTTGAGAGACAATAAGATTAAATTAAGAAAAACATACTAATCGTATTTTAAAGTTACATATCAACTCTAAAAAAAAATTATTTGAAATAATAAGTCCAATTAGTTTTATTTATGAGCAAATTCCGAGATGACATAAGATGTTTTAAGTTTTATTTTTATAAATTATGTAGCCTACTTTACCTATTTATTTAATTTTTTTCATGAAAATAAACTATAAAATAGATTTTACTAGTTATTAAGAAATAAATATTAAGAAGAGAGTAGTTCAATAGAGAGAAACAAAAATATAAATAAATGTATTGTCTTTAATTTATTTTATTATATTAAGTATTTCCATTTATAAAATTGCAAAATATAAGCTCAAAATAATTGATCAAAAACACAAATTCACTAATTAAGGATATAATAGTTATTATAAAAGATAAATGGGTAAATTGAACTATTTTTAATAATCAAATGGTGTAATTGAGCTAAATAGTCAAGGAGGGGCTAATGTGTTCCTGAGGGTGTAAATAACCCTTATCCCAATTAAAAATAAAGTGTTACGCAAAAATTATAAAAGAAAAAAAGAAAAAGCTAATAAGAAACGGTTGGCATAAAAGAGTCACATTCCAAAATAGAAGCCGTGGACTGGGGTCAAACATGATGTGCTTAGGTTAAACATTTATTTATTTTGAGTTAGAATTGTTATAATATTTATATAATTAAAAGGAACTGCACAATTACTTTGAGGGTGTGATTATGTAAAACTATGTGATTATATAAAACTATCTCTAACAAATCGATTTTTAGGTAAAAATCTGTTTAAGATGATCTCACGTGAAATATGCACATTCTGAATAGAATGTATTTACTGTAAAATTAATTTTGATAAAAATGTGCATTATGAATGGAATGCGCTCAGAATAAAATTGATTATGTTCAAAATGCACAAAATTAATTCTGATAGGGATGTGCATTTCGAACGTAATCATTTTACATTGAGATATTCTAATTAAAATGATAATTTGTGTGTAGCTCATTCCAAACGGAATGTGAGTTCCAAACTAAATAGGCTGGTAAAAAAGTTGATTCTAAATGGAATGCGCTTAATGTAAATGAATTCCGATCAAAATATCTAATAAATATCTCCCCAAATATATATATAAATATTACATCTATAAAGTATAAAACAACTATTGTAAACTTGTGCAAGTTTTTACATTTAAAAAAGAGAATACCTTTACCTTGTTATGATATGTTAAAAATTAATGTAATAAATTATTATCATTTTTGTATTTCTATATATTTGTCTTATTAGGAGAGGAATAAATGAAATTCAAGCATCTGATTTATAAATTTGAAAAGGGTGATTCTAAACACAACTATGTTTTTTCTCTTTGTAGTCTCCTTAAAAAAATAAAATATAATATTCCAATTTTATTCTTATATTCTTAATTTAAAATCTTTATTAAAAAATTGATATTCAAATATATAACTCCATCAATAAAGCCCCATAAAATAAAAAACTCTTCAAAATCAACATGAAATAAAAAACAAAATCAAAACTCTTCCGAAAACTTCACCATCTTCTACCAAAACTTAAATGAGCAATTTGCAATACTTGTTCTCAAGAAACGCATCTGCACAGTTCATTTCTTGAAATTGTAGTGGTTCTATTTTTTAATTTTTTATGTCTGTCAAACAATAAATTTATGTGACCCTTAAAACAAAAATCACATATTCATACATTGTTACAATTCGTCAAATTACTTCATCTCATTCGATCATGATTAAATAAGTCAAAAGTACATGTAATAATAAAAATCAGGGACTCCTTTCCCTCGGCATTCGAAGTTCCGTCAATCCTTACAAAAAATTCACTCTGTAAATTTAAAATTAAAAAGATGGCTTACTTTGAGGCGTTGCTGAAAACCAGAACAAATTGCAATGAAATGAGAAATGAAAATGTAGTTAACAAATTGGGATTTTGGAATTAGAGATGAACATGAATAAGCAAATTGAAGAACTTGACGTGCTAAAATTAAGGGTCCAAAATAAACGCTAAATGCCATTAAAATCTGATTAATAAGCAGCTATGAGATGATGAAATGGAGTACAATATTTATGATCGACAAAAAGTCACTGCTATTACAGTAAACAAAAAACCAGATAGTAAAAGTTTTTAAGGGTTCCTGTTAGATATTTATTTTAGGGGGCTTTATTTTTATGGAGTTGCTTATTCTAAAAAAATTTAAATTAAGGCTGCAAAGATAAAATTGGTATTTCATATTTTACTTTTTCTGGCTGTAAAGAAAAAAAATGTGACTGCATTTAGAATTATCTATTTGAAAAATAAAAGACTAAGAAAGAAATTAACTTAAACTGAAAAACCAACTGTTCTTCATTTCTATGATCACAATCTCTTTTAGCATTTTTTAGAAAAGTAATTAAACTGAAAAACGTGTTCCATATCGAATGCTTATCACCAACCATTTCTCGTTAATTTTTCAAAGTGACACGGGTTCGATCAAATTCTTATTTTCTATAATACTATATATGACATTTAACTATTATATTTATAAATCTTAGGAATTATTATACTAAAAATAAAAATCATGTATAATATAATATATTTGAATTAATATTGATAAACAAAAATCAAAATAAAAAACACAAATTATTATTATAATTAATCAATTCTAATAATAACATAATCTTGCATTTATACTCACCAAAGTAATCTAAACTAATATGATATTGTGGACTCTTATACAAGGAAAATCTTATTTCCTTTACCAATATGGGACAACTTTGATTTGTCACCCAACAATCCTCCCCTCAAACCAACGGCCAATATATTTTTGGCCTCCCCTCAAGCTATGGATCTGTCGCTTCACCTTCCACCGCCATTAACTCACGAGACTTGTCGCCTGATCAGGAAGCTTTTTGGACACAATGCATCAAAGGATGTTTCACATTCGACAATTAAGGGCTTCTCACATGCACCATCGTCCACCACTACCTCGGTTCCCACCTCAGTCCAAGCCTAGACTCTGATACCATTTGTTGTGACCGGAATTATAACATTAGTATGATATTGTCCGCTTTAAGCTGAGCACAATTCCAAACGAATTAATTTTTGGTCATTTCCCAAAAGACCTCTTACTAATTGCGAACTCTTACAAAAATCTTCTCCTATCATCTCAATCGGACTTTTTTCTATAATTGTTTCAAAAATCTTACAACATTCTTTTACATGACTTTTTGTATTAAAAAAAAAAACCATTGCATAATATTTTGTAATATTGTACAAGTGGTGTGGAGGCATGCGGTCATACACCTTTTTGACCGAACCAAGTCGTCTGTCAAATACATAAGCGTTGACCCATAAAAGTCTAGGACTCATCCAATTATAATTTTCAAACTGAAAAATATGTTTGTTTGAACGAATTAATTGAATTTTTGTGTGTGTATGTATATAAGAGTTGTTGGTAACTATCGATCAATCAATATTCAATCAAAGATGGCATGCATGAGCAGCCTCCCAGAAGACTGCGTTTCTCGAATTTTATCACTCACTTCTCCGAAAGATGCATGCAGAATGTTGGCCGTATCCAAGCAGTTTCGAAGCCCAGCAGACTCCAACGTTGTATGGAACAAATTCCTGCCTACTGATTCTCATCACATAATTTTATCCTCACCAGCCTCCATTTCTCTCTCCAATTCTTCGTCCAAGAAGGAACTGTTTTTTCTTCTCTCCAATTCCATCCTTGTAGATGATGGTAATAAGGTATATACATATATCTCTATTTGTGTTTGTGTATATATATATATATATATATACGTTTAGCTTGAATGGTGATGGTGTTGCAGGCGTTTGCATTGGATAAATCGAGTGGTAGAAAATCATACATTCTTTCTGCTAGAGAGCTTTCAATTCTGCAGAATGATGTAGGCAGCAATTGGGCCTTCAAATTCCACCCAGAATCCAGGTATTTATATTTTCCTCTATGTTTCGATTGAGAGATCAGTAGTTTTTTTTTTTTAATTTTATTTTAAGAACTCATTAAAAGCTCGTCAAAACTTTAGGTGAGATCCTCTATTCCATTTTTCATGTTACACTTCATATTTCACTACTAAAATTATTATTTTTTATTTAATATTTTTTATAATCTTAATTTATTATGATTTAGATTAGTTTTACAAGTACAACGGTATGGTTTATTCCAACCATTTATTATTTTTCAATGTTTAACTGAAGTTTGATACTTTAATATGATTAGTTCATAACATTAATTTGTGTTTCTATGAAATTTTGATTTTTGTTCTTGAAAATCAAATGGAGTATATTGTATTATACATATACTTAATTTTTGTTTTTGTAAAATGAATTGTTAAATTTAGTAATCAAGATTGTGGAACATCATTATGAAACAGAGGGTTTGATCCACGAGAATTTGGGTAGGAAATATATATAAGTGAGGTCTAAGGGGTGATTAGCTTATCAACTTATTTTTTATGAGTATTATCAATACAAGACTCAAAAGATGAATAATCAATTCAGATACGAAAAATCATCTTTCATGTCCTAAATTAAGAATTATTTTTGGATACTAAATCAATAATTAAATAATATTTTAGGTCCTCATTTTTTTTTAATATTTCAAATATATAAATATTATAAAAACAATTTTATATATATATATAGGGAGCGGATCCAGTGAGAAAACTCTTAACGTGAGAAAGTGAGAAAGATGCTTGATTGCATTCACGGCATTGCTTGATTGTATTTAGGTCGTTGCTTGATTGCAATGTTGTTTGATTGTGCTTTAGTTGCTGCTTGATTATTTTGTTGCTTGATTGCATTTTAGTTGTTGCTTGATTCAATATCAACCATTGATTTTTTTAGATATGATGGACATGATTCATTCTTTTTTCTCACATGGGGATTTTTTTTTACATGCAATCAAGCATCTTTCTCACATTCTCACGTTAAGAGTTTTCTCACTGGATCCGCTCCCTATATATATATATATATATATATATATATATATATATATATATATATATATGTGTGTATTTTTTAAAAAAAATTACATCAAAATAAAGCAAATAACCCGCCTAAAAACTAAACAATCTAAAAATGTCTAAAGCAAATCGATTTAATGAATTTTTGGTTGGGTATCCAAATTTTTCAATATCTGTTTTAGTCTTTTTTGATTATGCCTTTACCATCCGAATATAGTTCGGATTCAAGATTACAATTTTCTTCTTCCACTATCACTTTTGTTATTCATTATTTTTCTCAAGTTTTAATTTCAAGTGCTTTATAGTTTGAGTTAATTATAACTAAACAATAAAGTCAACAATCATCAGCTAAAAGATGATTATATCATATATCCTTATATATTAATTGTTAAACTAAAGCAAAATAAATTAAAATCAAAATTAAAGTAGGCATTGATTAAAAATTTAGAGAGAGAAACTATATATTATATGGCAGGTTTGGTGAAGTGGGTGAGCTGAAAGCAGCGGAGAGGTTAGAAATGGAGGGAAAGATAAGAAGTGAAGAACTCTCTCCCAACACCATATATGGAGCTTACCTATTATTCAAAATCACTCATCATGGATATGGACTTGACTCTATCCCATGCGAGACTTTCATAGCCTCCGGTGACCGTGTACTCACTACGAACACGGCGACTTTATGCGATCCAGGCAGCGTCAACCACTGCCTGTACAGCCTGTTCTATGGGAACAGGCTGCAGAAGATGAGGGAGAGGGTGGGCGGCAATGGTGGAGCCGCCGCCCGTAAAAGAGAAGATGGATGGCTGGAAATTGAGGTGGGAGAGTTCTTTGTAGGTGGTGGGGTGGAGGAGATAAGAATGGGTGTGATGGAGATTAAGGGTTTTCAGCTGAAGGAGGGTCTCATTGTAGAAGGAATTGAAGTAAGGCCTAAGCCCTAAAATTTGTATAATTAGAAATGTTCTTTATTTTTTTTTCTTTAATTTGATGTAGGTTTGGGTTATAATTATATTAATAAATTTATTCTATTTTTGACAAAAAATATATCACTGGGGAAAGTGTCTCAATCAAAATCCAAACAAATAAGTAAAGTAGGCCATATTTCTCAAGGTGCACATGTAATTTCAGAAATTTAAAATGGATTTTTTTAAAAAAATCAAATATTCATTTAAAGGAAATAAAGGAGGCCACCCAACTTAAATAAAATATGGGTGATTCTAAATGCAGCCACGTTTTTGCTAAACATAGCCCCTAAAAATTAAAAATTTAGATTATAATATTACCTTACAATTATACCCCTATAGCCTTCAATTTAAAATTTTAATTAAAATAATAAAAATTAAATTAAAAAAATGCTTAAGTAAAATAAAAATCAAAATCCAAACCAAAAATCAATTATTTTGGTTTTTCATTTTCAAGAATGAATTCCACCCTTTACAGATTCTTCAAGTTTAATAAATGAGGTTTTTTTCTTTAAATTATGAAAATTAAAAAATTCTGCAACAATAATCGAACAGAATAGAATCCATATTGTGATGAAAAATGAGGTTGAATCGTCTCAACTTCGGCTACGGAGCAGAGCTTCCATCCTTTGATCTTTGTGTCATCTATTTTAATGGAAGCCTTGTGCAGCCCCCTGAGACAGCTCGTTTCAGAGAACTCTTTCTCATCTATCCCCTCATACCGGTTGATGCCTTGAGGGCCGCGGCGACGAAAACTCGGCACACGGTAGAGTGAGGGCTGCTACCTTTTGGTGGGGCCTTTTTTATGCGCAGGAGCAGATGAGAAAAATGAAGTGGAAAAGAAGGTGCAGATGGCCGAGATCCCAAACCAGATAGCTCATATCTTTAGTTTCAGAAGCGTGAAAGAAACTACAAATGCAACTGTGACGACTCCCACTAAAGCAATCATGTGCATCATGAGTTTCATTGTTGAAACATTGAAGTGCAGCCCCTGTGGAGGAAAGGCAAAAAGATCTCATTTTGTAGATTAAGATTTTAATTTTTTGAAGAAGATTGATTTTTATTTCATGTATGGAGATGGACTATATATTTACTTTTGAGTTTAAATTTATATTTTACGCAGATGGATGTGGCTACATATTTTTAATTTGACTTTATTATTTTAATTAATGGAGATGTGGCTGCATTTTTTTAATTTGATTTTTATTATTTCAATTAAAATTTTAAATTGGGGGCTATAGGGGTATAATTGTAATATAATATTATAATTTAAAATTTATTTTTTAGGGGCTATGTTTAGCAAAAACGTGGCTACATTTAGAATCACCCTAAAACATTTCTACGCTCATATCCTCAAACTCGACGTCAACGAATGTTGGATCAAATTCTCTATCCAAAATTATGGTTTACCTTATGTTCCATCGTCACGATTATTCATTTTAATAATTATTTTAATAAAAATAAAATTGATTATAATATAATACACTCTAATTAATTCTAAGAATAAAAATTAAAATTTTATAAATACATAATTTATGGTGATGAAATAATAAATTTTTATAATCAAATTTTAGCTAACAAAAATTAATTACTAATAATATTATGTACTCTAATATCGTGGGATAAACTCAATTGAACTAATAAAATTAATTTAAATTATAATAAATTAAGATTCAAAAAAATATTATATAAAATTTAATTAATTTTAATAGGGTTAATTGCAAATTTGATCAAAACTTTTCAATACTTTTGCAATTATAACAAACTTTTCAATTCTTTGCAATTATAACATAAAACTTTTCAATTTTTGCGATTATAACACAAAAATTAAAATCTTTATAATTATAATAAAATAGATTTTGTCCCAAGAATTTTCAATTAAGATTTAAATTTTGTGATTTTTTATCTATTACATATTATAAATTTGAGTGATTTTCAAATGCTAATCTTTTGTGATTGTTTGTTTTTTGTATTATTTAATATTTAGAATTTGAAAAATAATACAATATATATTAAATGACTATAAATTAAAGATTAGTTACTGATTTTTTTTATAAAAAAATAAATTATACAAAAATTGTAAATTTCTTAGATTAGTAAAAATGAATTAAATCGAAAGAATCTTTTTAAGGGTTTAAAAGAAGGGGTTGTTCTACAACATATTTTTATTTTTTGAATAATTTCTAAAAAAAATGGAGTGCTCTAAGTTAACAACTACCTAAATGCAAAAATTCATATTCAAAACAAAAGTTCCTAAAACAAATCAGAAAAATTATTAAAATAAATATCTTGTCACTTTTTCTAATCAAACTCAACAATGAGGCATGAGCCTGTATTTCGTCCGACCAATTTTGCCCTTAATTCAAACCTTAATTATGAACGTTTTTATCTCTGTGAGAAATTTAATAATTTTCAACATTGCTTATAATTTAATGAATTTATTTTCAAAAAGATTATGTAATTAATTTATAGTTTATAATTATTGTGTTCTTTTTTCAGATTTTAAAGATCAAATAATGTTAAAAATAAACATTCATAAAAACCGTCATTTAAAAATTGTTAAAAGTTATACTAAATGACAAATAAAAAATTACAAAGCTTAAATTTTAATTGGTAATTATTGGGATAAAATATATTTTATTGTATTTGTAAAAAAATTAAATTTTGCATTATAATTGCAAATTTGAAAAGTTCTATGTTACAATTGCAAAGAATTAAAAACTTTGTTATAATTGCAAAAGTGTTGAAAAGTTTTGATCAATTTTGCAATTAGCCCATTTTAATAATAGAATAGAGAGTGGGACACGGGATTTCATGTCGAGGTACATGGCTTATGTTGGACCTAAATTTGGTTGGCCTGAAAGAGACAAGGTCCAGGCCCAATAAGAACAATAACAGTCAGAGTTCAAGAGCCCACAACAAGAAATGAGCCTGATCCAAGGATCTACGTGACCTCCGAAGAAACATTCGCTGGACCACAAATCGCAGGCAAGGTTCCATCCGCAGTCCACATGACCTACCACGCCGACGGACCACGGAGCTACAATCCACGACCAACCTAGAGGATCGAGGAGATAAATGCTAGGTAGCGCTCAACTCTGAGGATCGGTGAAAACTTTAGCCGAACCGACCCCAGAAAAATAGGAACTACCCCCGAGTTCCCTACACAACCTAATGGGGAGAGGCCAAACGGATAAGGATCAGGCTGCGCATGGATTGTAGGACCATTGAGAACCCTAGCTGAACAACCGCCAAAAAGGACGCAGTCGCCAGGCTCCAATCACGACCTCCGGGAAAATTGAATCTGCCCCGTGAATTCTTTAGGGTTGTAACGACTTCTTTTGAACTATAAAATAGGAGTCGATAGGTCATTTTGAGCACGTTTTTCACCCCTATTGCACTTGTACTCTGCAAATTTCAATACACATGCATTATTTTCAATCGTCAAGATTGTGTTATTTCATTATTCTTTAGTTATTTTCTTCTTTGTTTTCTTATAAGTTTTGAGGGTCCCTATTCATCACAAATCGAACTTCAACGTGGGACCTTGGAATGATAATTGTATTTGTTTTGCAAGAAATGGCTGAAGAACAAGTTCCAGGAGGAAGTTCAAGCACCGAAAGCTCATCGGCACAGAGGGTGGAGATCGTGGAAAACAGAGAAAGGGCCCTCCAGGCGATGGAGTAGAATCAAACATTGTAGATGGTGTTTAGTTTTCCCCCACCGCATACATCTTCGATGAGCGATCCGAACATGGCACAACTAATGAACCAGATGAGGGATGCACAAAAAGAACTCTGTAGAATGAACCAGCAGATGGAGCAAATGATGAGGGCCTACCGCACGCTGTAAGAGGAGAACCAACATCTAAGGGAAAGACCCTTAACAGATCAGCAACCCTGGATTACGGACCTAGAAAGCTCCAAGTGACTCCTTCCAGTCACTTCTAGGAACTTGAACAGGGACTTCGACCTCAATGCAAGCGGTCATGACTAGAATCCTCCTCTGGATACGGGGAAAGACCCAGGACCGGGGCTGGAGCTGAAGACACTCCAACAATCGCGACAATAGCGATGAGCTTGATTGAAGGGAAGATCAAAAGTTGGATGAACTACTTCAAGTCCCTATTGGCACGCATTCCGGGGGTACCTCCCCCGGAAAAGAACATCGCACAAAAAAGTTACGCGGACTCCGCCTTTATACCCAACATAGCCAACGTCGAGATTCCAACCAGGTTTGTTCCGCCTAACTTCATCCCCTATGACGGAACTTCGGATCCAGAGAACCATATCGCCATATACAAATAGAAAATTTTCACCGCGTCAATACTTGTGATGTGCGGGAAGCTTGCATGTGCAAGAACATTGGGTCCAGTCTGACAGGACCCGCATTGGAATGGTTCTTGAGTCTTCCTCATGGATTTATATCAACATTCGCAGAACTGCATCAACTCTTCCAGCACCAGTACACTAGCAGTCGAAAGCTGGAAAAACATCCAGACAAGCTCTACACCATTATTCAAAAATCGAGAGAGACCCTACGCTCATATGTAGATATAGAATTTATTTGTTGGATAATTTTATTAATAAAGCGTGTCTTCAAATGCGTGAATTATGGAGATATAGAATTCATCCCGTGCAGGACTGTAGCGTGTATTTTTCTTTCAAGATTTCTTAGATTTATATAAAATTTAAGGGAATGGGCTATGTCAATAAATATAATTTTTTTAAGTAGACATTATAAAGGTAAAATAGTGAAATTATATAAAAAATTTATTTTCTAAATGTGAAGGGGTACATTGCGAAAAATAATAGCTGCATTTGGAATTATTATTTTTAGAACAAGACTAAAAATGAAAAGTTTTAATTGAAGAAAAATATCTGCCTAGAGAAGCAATAAAATTTTTAAATGCACATCTCAAAATATGGAGCACTAAATTTAGCAAATTATTTATCGGCATTCATACTGAACATGTCAAAAACTATTTATCGGCATTCATATATTTTAAAACTATATTAATTTTTAGATTTGTATTTAAGGCAAAAAAATCTTTATGTTAACGCCTACATTTATATCTTTCTATATTTATGTGGAGTGTGTGTGTGTGTGTGTGTGTGTGTGTGAGAGAGAGAGAGAGAGAGAGAGAGAGAGGGAGGAGAGCTGTAACTCTCTACAAATTTGTTTTAGCTGATTTCAGCATTTGCTCCCGACGCCTCTACCCTCTCTTTCTCTCTCTATAATTTGGAAATTTTCCTCAGAGCTTGCTTTTATATTTAATATACACTCTTCTCTTCTCCAATTGCTTGATTCACTGTCGAGAAATAAACATCTGCTTGATTTTTTGAGGAATTACCGGTAATTGTTCTTCTCCGCGTCTATTCAGGTAATTTTAATATCAGAAGATAGGATTACGTTGTCAAGTCGCTTTTTTTTTTTTTTTTTTTTTTTCAATTATGAAATTTAGTCTGCTGATGGTTTATTGATTGGAACTTGAATAAGCTACTGAAGGTTGAGAACCTCTGAATAGATTTCGATCTAGGGTTTTAATTAGAGTTTATGATTTTATTGGATGTGAATCAGATCGGTTCATTCGTTTTAAAGATGTTCTTCGCACATGGGTGAACAGGATTTTACATGTGATGTATGTGGCATAATTTGGGCCTTTTGGGATTTGGGTGGCTTACTTTGTTATTGTAGAAATGAGAAGGAATCAATTATTTTTATTGTTTAGCTTGGTTATTTGAGATTAATTCATGCACTAGTGATTGAGAAAACTGTGTTACTGCTTTCTGTGGGACTGACTGCTTGCTCATGGTGCGTAAATTGCTGGGTAGGTACTTAACATTGATATCAATTCTTCAGCCTTGCTAAATTGCAAAATGAGGATGAAAACAATAATAAGCTTAATTACCAGTAATCTGGATGTCTATGTATTAGTTTATAAGAGTCGAAAATGAAATGTGGGCCATGGCGATGTTATTACTTAAAGTTTATCTTGATAGTATCCTGTGAATGCAATGGTATGTTTTTCAATCTTAAATTGTATCTTCCAATTTTAAGTGTGAGCAGATGGCAAGGGAAGGTAAGATTGGATATAAGCGCAAGACAAGGAACAATGTTCAATTGGAGAAAAATTGTTCCGATGAGTCCGATGAAGATTATAAGGTAGACGAAGATGAAGAGTTTAATCATTCGGAGGATGATTATTGTTCTTCCCTTGCCGAGGATGAATCAGAAGAGAGCTTAGGGGGTTTCAACGACGAAGAAGAAGAGGAGTGGGTAGAAAAGAAGGTTATGACTAAGAAGGTTGGCAGGCTGAGAGGGCGAAAAGCTTTCCAAGCAAAAAAGAAAAATACGTTTGTGAAACCAAGAAAGAAAAAGGTAGCCAATAGAGAAGAGGAAGATGAATGCAAAGAGGAGTGTGATGATTTCTGTCATTCTGGTGTGAGGCAACAAAAGAAACATGATGTCTCGTGTGAAGAGGATGATGATATTGAAGCTCTTTGTCAAGAAGATGAGGATGACTTTGGTGATGAAAATCCAAGAAAGAAATCACGAGTTTCGAAAACAGAGATTTATGCGGATTCTTATAATGAGGATCTTGAAAATGATAAAGTTTCTTATAGTGAAGAAAAGGAAGATGGTGATTATGTTGTGTCTGATGATTCTAATGATGAAGAATTTACTCCCGGTGAAATCTTGAAGAGTACCAGGCGGAAGCCTGTAGGAAGACGAGTTTTAAGGACAAAAAATAGGACCAATATTTCTAAGGAGTCCAAAGCTGAGAAGCTTGCTCCAAGAATAAGGAAAAAAAACAAGGAATGGCGCTGTAATAGGAGGAAGAAAGCAACTTTAGTTGTCAATTCTGATTCTGATTTTGTGAGCTCAGAACCATCTGATTATGAATACACGATCTCAGAAGAAGAGAGAGAGCAGGTTAAAGAAGCTACTGCATTCTGTAGAAAATTGAAGACTAATTTGAGGAGCTCTAGTCCTTTGAAGATGATTGAAGAGGAAAAGTTAGTGCCTTTAAAGGGTAAGCGCCCAGGAAGGAACGGTAAACAAAAGGTGGTAGATTTGAATATTGAGATTGGGAAGCAAGTTTGTGGGATTTGTTTATCTGAAGAGGGTAAAAAGACAGTCAGAGGAGTCTTAAACTGTTGCAGCCACTACTTTTGTTTTGCTTGCATCATGGAATGGTCGAAAGTGGAGTCTCGCTGCCCTCTCTGCAAGCAAAGGTTTGCAACCATCAGTAGAACTTCACAAACGGATGGTGGGCATGATCAAAGAGATGCAGTATTTCCAGTTCCGGAGCGTGATCAGGTATTGGGACTTGGGATTAACATTTTAAAGTTTTTATGCTCGTGGTATATTGTATTTTAGACATATCTCTTAGGCACTCTACTTTCACTGTCAAATACTGACAGGTTTATCAGCCATCTGAAGAGGAGCTTAGGGGCTATCTTGATCCATATGAAAATGTTCTTTGTACTGAGTGTCTCCAAGGTGGGGATGATGCACTTATGCTTCTTTGTGACCTATGTGACTCACCTGCACACACTTTTTGTGTTGGTCTCGGACGTGAGGTACCAGATGGAAATTGGTACTGTGATGGTTGTAGGCCGACAGCCCTTGCTTCATCAAATGTTCAAGGTCTAAATCCTACTCCAGATCATGGAGCAAATGGCAATGTGTCTGTTGGTTCATCCCCTGGTTCTGCTGTTCGTGAAGTTTTTGATCTCAATGAGGCATATGTACCGGACACCCCATTATCTCAACTGAATGGGCACGCTCAATCACCAAGACATATTGGGCATCTTCAACCCACTTCACCTGCCTCTGGATCGGGGGCATTCACTCTACATGACAGACGTCGGATACAGCGAGTGATACAACAATTTCTTAATAGCAGAAGTCGACAATTTGATGGGAGTTATGGCGTGTCCTCAGCATCAGCGATTAATCTTTTTGGTTCACCAATTGGCCGTGCAGTGATAGCAAGTCAAAACACTGTTATGCCAATGATGATGCCCCCACAAAATATATTTCGGGGAAGACTAGCTAACTATAACACACCTTCATTATACAATCGGGAAACCTTGTCTCCTAGATTAAGTCATTTGAGGGGGGATGCACTTCAAAGTCAAGCTTCTACCTCTAATGGTCACACTTTTGGTGAACAATCACAGAGTGAATATGCAAGAATTGGTGGAGGTTTTGGTCAGCAGCAGCTGCATCCTTGCAGTGCTACATCAAACCCTGGGGCTGATGCTAGCACGTTGCCATTTCAATTGACAGAGGTGAGCATGATCCCATTCTTTCTAGATAATAAACCAAGGGCAAATGGTTAGAGATCATTGCAAAAGCTCAATAAGTAGTTAAAGTTGGCGTGCCTGCCGTTTTAAAGAAAATAACCTGATTTTGAAACCAACATATATTAATTACAATGGTTTTACTTTTCCTAATCAATTATTTGCTTGTGGTAGCATTCCTGCAGTCTAGTTTTTTAATATAGTTTATATTGAATTGCTAAATGGAGTTTTGAAGCTTTAGTTACTGTCCATTATTTGATTTCTACCCTACTACACTAGTCTAAATTTGATTTTATCAATGTTCCTTCAAATTTCAACTTCATACACGGCCTATTGCATTCAGCTTTGCATAACTAAACCCTTCACTTGAGTTTTTTTAATACTGATCACGAGCTAATTACTGGTGGGGTTCCTACTTCATGAACATTTGCATGCATCTAATAATTTCATTTTGTTCACTTGGGTATTATATGTTGAGGCAGGCTACTGTACCTTCAAGGACAATGCAAGGATCCCTACACACAAGATTTTAGCTGCAGGCAGATCTGAATAGCATTGCTCTCGACCATGTCCAGTACAGTACATGCCCTTCTTAGTCAGGGCCACTTCCAGAGATGTCCTTCGTGCAGACATATCAATTCGAATGTTTGATGCTCCCATTCATTTGTCAGGAATGTGGTGAGTAACATAGTTTATGTCCACCACTTCTTCCCCTCGCCCTTTTTCAGTTTCTTAGTATAGGATTTACTATATTTGTTTGCACAATATTTTCTAACTGAATAGATTAGGCTATTGCTGATAAATGGATCTAAGAACAGGCCTTGTACACATCTCCCTTCTATTAATTGGCTTCTGATTTTTTGAAAGTGTGAACTAGTTTTCATCATTTTTCAATGTATTCAAATAAATCATTGGTTGTGAGTTGTGACCTTTTTCTTTAATATGCATCTCATCTTGTGTTGTGTACAAGAACTTTGTTTCAAAACTTGTGATAGAGGTAAAAAAAAAAAAAAAAATTTCATTGCCGTTGGTTAGGAGTTGATTACACTAAATACTATAAATTTGTGAGGTGTATTGTTAAAGGTTAAGATTTGTTTGGGAGAGACATTGATGGAATGTTATTCAATATTTCATCTCATCTTTATCCTCTGCATATTCGATTATACTTGCACACTAAATTGGATGGTTGACTTGTGCCTTTTCTTTTCAGAAAAATTACATTCTGATTAATGTCTGCACTTTTTAATGTTTCTTTAGGTAATGAGATTATGATGTTAAGGTACAATTATGCTAATCTTATTGGGATTATAAGTTGAGATATTTATTAAAAAAATATGAAAATGGAACCTTAAAATGTAAACACTCTCTCTCTCTCTCGTGAGTATATAATAAAAAAAGATAAGATTTTCATGACTGTATAAACCTGTACATATATATGTTTCTGGGTGAAAACATAAAAATAAGTTTTGTAGTCTAGTAATAGAGTGAGATATGCACTATATATATTATATCTATATAATACGCACTTTAAAAAGTTACTGGATAAATATGATCTTTTTAAATGATACGGAGTACTATATATTTGAAATAATATTTTATTTCTTCCGAGCTGAATAAAAAAATGATCCATTTTTTACAGCTAAATAAGAGTTGGTAGCATAATATGAAGAAAATAATTAAAAATGAATGGGCATGGCCTGTCAAGTTTGACTTGATGTATGGTAGGTATCCGTATTTAATAAGATTTGTTGCCAATAAAAGCTGTAAATTATATCTTAGTTTAATGATTGCTTAAAGATTACATTAACCTAAACAATGAATAATTTATTTTTCTTTGTTCTAGCAAAAATAATATATATATTGTCCCTACAATTATTCATTTTGGTTCAATGATGCAACCTAATGCTATAATTGAAACCAACTTTGGATATAATAGAATATTACAAATGTGAGTACTCAACTTATATATATATATACCAGATCTGCACCCGCGCGATGCGCGATTTAAATATATAATATGTTATTTTATAATATTAAGATATAAATAATAAAATTTTAACATTTTTTAGTAATTCTTTTTAGAAAATGACAAATATAGTTTTATTATATTATTATTTTTTATATATCTCTATTATAATATAATAAATAATAAATGAAACAAAATAAAAATTGATTTATATTTTTATTATTATTTAATTTTAGATTTATAACCTTGTGTTGCACGGATTACATATTTAATAACTTACTTTAATTAAAATATAAGTATAAGGTTATAAACACACACACACACACACACATATATATATATATGTATATATTACTATAGTTATAATATAATTTTTTTATATTATACATCCAACTATATATATAAATCCGATAAAAAGCAAAGCAAATAGATAAAACACAACTTATAAAAATAAGAGTTTGCTTTACAAAACTAACCTATCTAAAATAATATTTGTATTATTTTTTAGCATTATTCTTATATTGTTTTAAAATGTAAAATAATATGAAATAGTGAAAATATAATTTTTTATAGAAAAATACATATATAATTTTGTTGACATTTTCATTATTGTTTATTAAAATATATGTATATGTTATGATATAAAAACATATAAAGTAAAGCAAAATTTTAAAAAAGTTGATGTGATATGCGTGCTATACGCGAATTAAAAATGTGATATCTTATTTTATGATATTAATATATAATTAACAAAGTTATGTATATTAAAATTTTTAGCAATTTTTTTAAATATATTTAATATTTATTCATCAATACTACATTTAATATAAATTATTTTTTATATTATACATCAAACTATATAGATAAATTTAATTTAAAAAATATATTAGACACATAGTCTATGGGATTTGAGTTAAATATTATACCATGAAAGATATTATTTTAATAAATAGTAAATATAATAAATTAATGATATATAATAGTTTAAAGAAAGGATATAAATTTATTTTTATTATATTTTTATTATTATTTATTGTATAACTATAATATAATAGAATAAATAAATAATAAAATAAAATAAAAATATTTGAAGATTTTGGTGGGAACAATTTTTTTGCCACTATTCTGCTTTAGTATATATATATATATATATAGAGTTGTGTTCATTTCTGAACTAAGTACTGTGAATGAACAATGAACTAAATATTAACCATAGATTTAAATAATCCAGCGGTTGATATGATGACATGTGTCAAATGAAATTTCTTTTTTAATATCATTAAAGGGTATTATAGGTAATGTATGTTTTTTATTATTATGGGCGGTTATTTTTTTATGGTAACTGTATTTGGAAATTTGATTTAATTTATATTATATCTTATTTTCCATCTTATATTTCTCTACTTTCTTAACTACTTCAATTAATTATTTTTTCCATATTTCGTTCTCTGAATACGTTCCTTCATTCGATTTTTTTTTCCTTGTATGCGCCATTGCTTTCACGTGAAAATTATGAACGACATGCCAGGTATGTATTTTTTTATATTTCTTCAGTTAATACGTTTGTGTTTCATTGTTTTTTGTTATTTTTTTTCTGTATATTTTTACGTGCGTGTGTCGACGGTTTTTTTGGTTTTTTTTTTGTGTTCTTCACTGTCTTGGTAATGTTTCAATCATATATTGCCGAATTTTTTTATTTCTTTGTGTCAATGTATCACTTTAGTATACATTATGTTTTTTTGTTTGTTTTGTTAAATCGTGTTTTTCTAACGTGATTTTGTATGCCATGAACGCGCAGATCTGCGCTTGGACACACTCCCCGTCGCCGGTCTGAAATCGGACGGCCACCATTCTCCCACTTATTCAGTCGCCGGCACCGGCATCGCTCAGGCAGAGGGAACGCCGTCGAGTGAGAATCTCAACCATCGAAGAAGTCGGACGTGAACTGTCAAAGATTTTATTTTTTTTTCTGTCATATGCGATTATCATTTTTATTTTATGTGAGTGTCATTATTTATGAATAAATGTATCATTCTTCGAATCCGGCTGACACTTGGTGGATCGCCTTCATGTCTAGATTTTATTTTTTTTCTGTCATATACAATTGTCATTTTTATTTTATGTGAGTGTCATTATTTATGAATAAATGTATCATTCTTCGAATCCGGCTGACACTTGGTGGATCGCCTTCACGTCTAGATTTTATTAGTTTTGTGTCATATGCGATTGTCATTTTTCTTTTATGTGAGTGTCATTATTTATGAATAAATGTATCATTCTTCGAATCCCTGTTTAACGAATAATTAAAATTATTTATACATTTAATGATAATATATTACTGGAATAATTTAGCACATCATATTTTCACGCCAATGTTGGTAGTTAAAATTTAGGAATAATTATTTTGAGGGAGGTTATTTTTTGAATCCATTAAAAAATATAATTTTTATATATAAATCGAAATAAGAACGTTTATTTAAATCACATGGGAATAATTAAGTCCATATTATATGTATATTTTTTCCACGTCAATTTTAGTAAATTAGGAATAATGGTTAGCATGGATGATTTAATTTTCAATCATAAAATAATATTTTTTAAATAATTTGACTGATATAGGAATGAAGCTCATACTATAATGGAAACCGTGGAAATATAAGTTACGCAATTGAGATAAAATGAAGTATAAGTAAGATAAAATGAAGTATATAATACATAAAATGAACAAAACACAACTCTTGCGCCCTGTACGTTCGTAATGACTATGTTGCCCTTAAATGAAGTAAAATGAGGATATTATGCCGCGTTTTTTGTTAAAGCTCTTATGTAATCTGGATCGTTGATGTTGGCAAATCTATGGACGAGATTTATTCTTATTTCTTATGATTAGGGCTATTCTCACCAGATCAGCCCCCTATATATATATATATATATATAGAGAGAGAGAGAGCGGATCCAGTGAGAAAACTCTTAACGTGAGAAAGTGAGAAAGATGCTTGATTACATTCACGGCATTGCTTGATTGTATTCAGGTCGTTGCTTGATTGCAATGTTGCTTGATTGTGCTTTAGTTGTTGCTTGATTATTTTGTTCCTTGATTCCATTTTAGTGGTTGCTTGATTCAATATCAATCATTGATTTTTTTAGATCTGATGGATATGATTCATTCTTTTTTCTCACATGGGGATTTTTTTTTTACATGATCCCTCCTATATATATATATATATATATATATATATATATATGCTGAACATGTATCCATGAACGAACAGAGACCAAAATCTAGCCTTTGATTTCAAAAATAGACGTCCCAGATTTTCTGTTGTCATTTCTCATTGTTGCTAGCTTCTTCTATCATTGAAAGGGCAAATTAGTCCTAAACGGGAAAAAATTGAAATGAAATTAAATTTACATGCTAATTTTTCAGATTTAGTTACCAAATCAAATCCACCACGATTTTTCCATTATTATCATATAAATTGAAAAGAGAAAGTACACCACGATTTATTCCATAATCTTAAGTTAATCGTTGTCATTGTTTATGGCTTTGTGTGTCATTGTTTATGGCTTTGTGTGTCATTATAAGGTAATTCTGTCAACTTCCACTAATATATTATCGTTAAATATATAAATAATTTTAATTATTCGTATAATGATATTGAATAAAGATAACAAGGATCTTAAAGGTGTATTATAAATCAATTAAGATTAAAATGATAATTTTGATAAAGTGATATTTGATACAGGTAACAATGATAATATAAATAGCGTACAATGCTACATATTAACAGTTCACACAATGTAGAAAATAAATAAACAATTATCAATCCATTAAATAGGAATTCGAACAATGACACATTTATTCAAAAAAATGACTCACATTTAAAATAACAATGATTCGAATCCTGAATATGTGGATTCCGATGAAGAATGCTTAGATGCAGTCTCAATCAATTTAAACATGAAAAAAACATAAATATCTTCCCTCCCCCCCATGACCGCCATGGCGACTCCCGGCTTCGCCGGATTCACAAAATCCGGCTGGTAAGTTCTCCCAAGAACTCCTTCCACCTTGTCGGAGAGGCCGTGGAATCTGAGAGCTTTTTGGAGCGATTTCAAAGAGTTCCTAAAAAACTGCACCGAATTGCTGATCTTTTTCTTTGGTGTCATCAAAGTGTTTCTAAAAAAACTGTAACCTGCAATGAAAATACAAAAATATGAATGTTAACCGTATAATGATCAACGAGTCAGACAATATACAAAACGACTGATGAAAAAGATGAACAAGAATTTTGGGCGACTTTAACCAAGAACAAATAAATTGTGTTCAATAGCAAGAAATTAAAAAAAAATTGTATTACAATGAAACAATAAACAGAAAAAATGAACAAAAACTAGCATCGACCTTACAAAATCTCACCACCGTCAAATTCAGAATTCAATGCCCTAAGTTCTCCAAATTTTGACGAGAGAAAGAAGATGAACTCAATAGTGAATTAATTTTGCTCTTATTTGGTAGGTGAGATAAATATTCAATTTTGGAATAGTGGGGGTGCAATGATGGCGGCGGCGAGGGGCTGTAGCGAGGAGGGAGATGGCGGCGGTGAGGGGCTTGCGGCGAGGGGGGAAGGGGGCGACGAGGGGTTGCAGCAAGGAGGGAGATGGCGGCGGTGAGGGGCTGCGGCGAGGGGGCATCGAAGTGTGATGGAGGAGATTAGGTTTTCTGCAAAGTAAATGTAACTTGAATAATTATTACAGGAGAAAGATATTTAATTGAGAATAAAATATAATAATTATAGGGAAAGATATTTAAGTGGCATGAAATTAGGGATTTCCATAACTAACAGTTTATATAAATATGTGATACCTATATTACCCTTTACTTAATATAAAATTAATTAAAAAAATGACACGTGGCACATTATGGGACGTCCAAATTTTAAGATGAATGGCTTGATATATGGTCATTGTTCATTTAGGACATATGGTTCGGATTTGAACGCAACTATATATATATATATATATAGGGTAGTGATCAGGTGAGAATAAGAGTTACTATGAGAAATAAGAATAGATCTCGCGTGTTCATCTCATCAAATCAACGAACATGATTCATTCTCAGCAAATTGAAAAACGCGGCATTTTTGCCCCAATATCCTGCTGTTTTAGCCTTTAAAGGCTAAAATTGTAAAAATACTCAAACACAAACAGCAACCTGCATTTTAAGCCCAATTTACTTCATTTTTAGCCCGATTTACTTCATTTTTACATAAATACGAATTTAAAAAAAAATTAAACATCTTCTTCTTCAAAGCTGCAACACAAACATAGTCCCTATAAAACTCAATACCATCATCAACAGTTCTAAAAACTCTGCCCTTAAAACGCTTCATCTCATCAACACACTTTGGAATAAATGAACCTGTAAGATACAAAAATGCATAAATTTAACACTAAAGATGCACAATATAAAAGTAAAAATGAACGTCGATCTGAATAAAATAATTTTTTTAAAACTATATTCATGCACAATTAACAAAGTCGAGACCGAACACAAATGCAAAATCCAGAAACAAAAAAAAAATCTGATCGATAGAAGAAATATAAATCAAATCGAACGAAGAAGGAAGAAGAGGAAATCAAATCGCGCGAAGAAAGGAATAAATGAACCTGTAAGATACAAAAATGCACAAAGTTAACACTAAAGATGCACAATATAATAGTAAAAATGAACGTCGATCTGAATAAAACAAATTTTTTTAAACTATATTCATGCACAATTAACAAAGTCGAGACCGAACACGAATGTGAAATCCAGAAACAAAGAAAAAAATCTGATCGACAGAAGAAATATAAATCAAATCGAACAAAGAAGGAAGAAGAAATCAAATCGCGCGAAGAAAGGAATAAAAAATTTGATGAGATACTATTTTAGATTTTTAAAAAAGCTAAAATTACAAAAATAACCTTAATTTTGCAAAACT
>JAPKLW010001082.1:45299-198671 GCA_026898455.1 Plectranthus barbatus | reverse complement strand
TGAACTGGTGGACGGGGCATTCACCAGCTAGAGATAGATCGTAGGACTCTTGTACCTGATTACTCTTAGTGAATTTCCAGTGCTACGACTGGAGAGTGGACGTAGATCAGTTGATCGAACCACTATAAAAATCCTTTTGTCTTTATCAGCTTTCTGCATTTTCATACTGATTTGAAACCCAGCACTCAAGTGCTGGTGTATATCTGAAAACTGATATAACTGTGCAAACAAGGCTAAGACATTCTAAGTCTTGAGCTACCAGCTGACCAGCCAGTCGCCAGTCAGCTGAGTACTCATAGTGCCAGTTGACTTACCAGCTGACAAGGTCCCAGTCAGCTGAGTAACTAGCAGAGCGTAAGAAACGAACTAACACATTTTCCGCTGCCAAGTTATACCCTGATAATCCGGGACCAACATAGACTCTGTTTGTAACTGATTCGTGCATGAATATAGTTTTAAAAAAATTGTGTTATTCAGATCATTTTTCCTTTCTTTTGGTGCATCTTTAGTGTTAACATTGTTCATTTTTTCATCTTTCGGGTTCATTTATTCCAAATTGTGTTGATGGTTTTAAAAAAAATTGTGTTATTCAGATGTTCATTTTTCCTTTATTATTGTGCATCTTTAGTGTTAACATTGTTCATTTTTTCATATTACAGGTTCATTTATTTGAAATTGGCGAAAGCGAGTAGAATTCCAGAGAAAACTGTCGAATGTCTGAAGAAATTTTGAGAGAGGAATTGAAATTTTGTTGAATGTGAAGAGTTTTTTTCGAGAAGTGTATTGAAAAGTTGCGATGGAACGGCGTAATAATGAAACCGTGTAGCAGTTGTGTAAATTTCGATATTTGATATTATTGCATTTAGTTTTTTTTTTAATTTGTGTTTATTCAAAACTGAAGTAAAAGTGAGAAAAACTGCAGGATGTGGTAGGTTTGTGGTTGGTCTTTGTAAATGTTTAATTTTTTTTTAAATTCATATTTATGTAAAAATGAAGTAAATCAGGCTAAAAATGAAGTAAATCGGGCTAAAAATGAAGGTTGTTGTTTGTGTTTAAGTATTTTTACAGTTTTAGCCTTTAAAGGCTAAAACTGCAGGATATTGGGGCAAAAATGCCGCGTTTTTCAATTTGCTGAGAATATATCATGTTCGTCGATTTGATGAGATGGACACGCGAGATCTATTCTTATTTCTCACAGTAAATCCTATTCTTACCTGATCACTACCCTATATATATATATATATATATATATATATATATAGTAGTGATAATATAATAATAGCTTTTCCCATACTAAATGAGAAAGAATCTGGATCCTTTATTTTGTTGATCCAATAATTGTGATAATTCAGGATTTATTGAATAAATATGGTAATTTGGGTATCTTAGTAATTTAACCTTTAAGTTTGAATAACCGTCTTCTCTATCTTTAGATCTAAACATTATCTCTCCTAATTTTCTCTTTCCTCCCATTATAATCAAACGATTATATCTTTCTCGATTCAAATCTATTTTTTACGAATCATATATCAAATTAAACGTATTTTTATGACGATTCATATGATATCCATATTGAATATGTTAAATTTAGAAGATATTGCACGAAAATCATGATTTTATATTCAGCTGGTATATGTTCTTCATTATATTTACGTTCAGGATAGAAAATGCATCAATTACGCATAAAAAATGTACTCAAATATCTGCATTTTTTTGCATCAAATGATGCATTCTTAACTTGGATAAGATGCATTTTTATTCTAAAGCATATGCATTTTTGTATTCATATTGCGTGCATTTTTGGCATTGATTATATGCCGCAATTTTATGCCCAAAATATTATATTTTTTACAGTGAATGTATGCATATTATGTTTTATGAACTGCACGAAATAAAATTTTTGAATATATATTTTTTACATTTTTACCCTTTTATGCATTGAGTATGTGCAAAAAATGCACCGAAAATTGGACAGGATTTGTTTAATCTAAGCCATCGATTGCAATATTTAATGGCTCATATTTTTTCTCATTTAGCACGGGAAATCCTATTATCACCTAATCACTACCCTATATATATATATATATATATATATATAGAGAGAGAGAGAGAGAGAGAGAGAGAGAGAGAGAGAGAAGAGTGATCTTATCACAAGTCCTCCTTAGTTGGGAGAAGAGAATAAATCATGGCCTTTGATTTGATGAAATAAGTGGTCCAGATTTAATATCTCTATTTATTTTGTTACTTAATTTATGAATTAATTTTTTGTAATAAGGGTATTTAGGTAAGTTAAACATGAGGGACCACAAAAAAAATCTCATATTTTCTATCATCTCAAACTTACTTATTTTGTTCTTCAACATATTATCTCTCCTCTAATTTCCTCATAAAACTTGAATTAATCATATCTCACTCAATTTAAATTATTTTTTAACTTACCATATATCAAATTAAAGATAATTTAATTATCTTTCAAACAAAATCACTATTGCATATGTTTCGAATAAGATAATCGTAGTAAAAATAAGATACTGCAACAATGCATATGTAGATAATGCATATTTACAAGCTTAATAATGTAACTTACATATGAAAATATATAAACATGCAAATATGCATTATATAAGCCTGTAAATATGCATTATATACCCTTGTACAGTTGCAGTATAATAATCACAAAGATTTTTAGATTTAGATTACTTAAAACAAGACATATCGAATCAAGCCACGGACAATATATCAATGCAGTTTCAGAGTGAGGTTTTTACGATTTTTGTGAATAATAAAGTTTATTCTCGAAAATTTTGGAAGCAAATCGCAGGAATGAGGATTCAGAGTGAGATTTTTAGGATTATTGTGGTAATGCAGTTTCTACACGATAATTTCGGATGCAAAATCGCACCAATGAAAAAGGTGCGCGAAAATCAAGGGTTCGAATTTAATTCAGGGTAGTTGTGATATTTTTTGCCATTAATGCCCTTACTCTGCAACTATATTAACACGTCGATGCAACTTTTTATTTTCGCCCAAAAAATGATCTTAACCGTCCAAAGACCTAATTTGATGGACTAGATTCATTCTCTTCTCCCATCTAAGGGACCACTTGTGAAATTAACACACCCCTATATATATATAAAGAGAGAGAGTAGTGATCAGGCGAGAATGAACCTTAGTATGAGAAATTAGAATAAATCTTAGCCTTTTATCTTGTCATTTCAACGCTCAATATGTATCTAATTCCGTGTGCAGTTTTGGTCGATTATCTAACATTAAAGGACAATATAGTAATTATATACAATGAATGATAATTTTAAAGCCTGCATTTAAACTAAGATTTTGTTCATTTTAAGGGCAACATCCTTGTAATATCCCCGGGTTTAATTAAGCTAATTAATTGCTTAATTACTTCAATAAGATTATTTTCTTCTCTTTTGTGCAATAATTTATTTTTATTGCTAGCAGGTGTATATTTAAATTTCAATTCGAGTTCGAAAAGTTGATTTCCTTAATCGAGCTAAAGAAATGGCTCGGAATAATATTTGGATGAGAATATTTTGATCGGATTAATTTTCGGAGACCCGTGGAGAGAGTTACTAATTTTTGGAGGAAGATATGAATTTTTGGGATAATGCAAGTGAAATGGTATAAGGTGGAATATTGGAATTTTGTATTGTTTTAATTGATTAGGAGGTGGCATTTTGCATGATTTGGGAGTGACACCTAGCAAGGGAGAAAATAATTGGAATAATACAAAGAAAAGTGGAAAAAAAAATAGGAAAAGAATTTCTTTCAATTTCACTTCCCCTCTCTCTTTTTCCCGTCGCACACCCCAGCCCCATTTTCCCCTCCCAGCTGCCATCTTTCCGACGTTATTCCAGCCGTCACAGACCACCGTCGGCCAAGCCACCACCACTATTGCGAAGCTCTTCCTTCAAGCTTTCCAAAGAGCTATAGTAGGCGTCGTGGGGTTGTGAATCGAAGGAGTTCTTGTAGAGAGAAGTTAGCCCGCCGGAGTGGTGAGAAAATCCGATTTCTGGATTTTTAGCTCGTTTATTCGTGTTTAATTTGGGTCTTGACTTATGTTTTCGTGTTCCTTACCTTCTAGAGAGCATTTGGTACATTTGGACTCGACTTTTGTCACCGAAAATCGCTGTCGCTGCCGCAAGGAAGAGGATTTCGGTGAGCTTCTACCCACCTCGTTTTTCATCCGTTTTTTGAGCTTTAATGCATGTATTCGTGTTTCCCTAGGGTCTAGGACCTTGTATATATGTTTGCATGTGGGTTTAAGTGGTTAGATCGGAGGAAATCGCGAGTTGCAGGCGACGGCGCGAGAGAGTTAAAGAAGACGACTCATCTCGACCAGGATGAAGCTCATCTCGCCCGGGATAGACCTTACATCTCAACCGGGATGAAGCTCATCTCGCCCGGGATAGACTTCCTATCTCGACCGGGATGAAGCTCATCTCGCCCGGGACAAACTGCTGCCGCGCATAATGTTGTGTTTTTGTCCGGTTTTTGATCTGTTTCAAGTAGTAATCGATCCATGAATTTATTATATGATTATAGGAGCATGTTAGGTGTAAAACATGCGTTGATGTGTAGATTTAAATGTGGGAAATGGTTGGTTGGATCGAAGGAAAATCATGAAAGCATGTTTGGATTTTGAGATTGGTTAGTAAGATAATTCTTAGAATTTGGTTAAGGATTTATCGTTTGTCCTAGATCATCCATCCTAATTAGTTGTATATTATTATTATTGTAGGAAGATAAGTGATAAAGTGATCGCGCTCAACCACACGGTTAACGGAAAAGGCATCTAGACAAGTAAAATCTTAACTCAGGTGGGAGCTATTTCAGTATAAAAACGAAAATGCATTTTTATTTTCAAAACGTGTGAAAAATGTTTTGATTTAAATGATTGCTATGCAAAATGTTTTGTGCTATTATATCTGTTCCTCTTTCGATTCACATCGTCAGAGAGTTTAATTAATGAGTACAGAACCAGGATTGTGCTGTGCTAAGACTCATTAATAGTAGGGTAGGGTGCCTTACAAATTGTGAAGTGGGGTAGGGAGCCTCACAGATTGTGAAATGAGGTAGGGAGCCTCTTGAGATTGTTGGATTCAGGAATAATTGGTTTGTTAATCGATCGGGTCTCGAGGAACTATACTGAGACTAGTGCACTAATTGATGACAGTAGAGTGGTTCGTCCATTCCCAACTGTTCATCGTAACTTGGAAGTGGGCCAGCTTCCAGTTACACCACGAATAACAGATATAATAACATGTTAGATAGCACGTGCAAGTTAAAAAGATTTAGATAACACGGTTTCTATCAACAAAACCCTGTGGTTATCTGTATGTGTGCATAACATTCTTACTTAAACTGTATTTTTGGTCATGTTTCCATTGGGTACAATTGTACTCAGCCCCTCGAATTATTTCTAAAATAAGCAGCTTGAGCAGCAAGGATGGGAGTACGGGGTGTAAACAGACAAAGCAGGATTCGTATAGATTTTGGAAAGATCCTGAGATATGCATCCTCATATGTATATCTCCACTATGCTGCACACATCGCTGCTACACGCTCTAAACTCTATCCTTACCGTATTTTGAATATATGTGAACAAATATTTAACCCTTTTCCTGGTGATCTTTTGAAAGATGTGAAAACATACTTAAATTTTATTTTAAATGCTCTTTTAAATTTTCACAAGTCTTCCACTGTTTTTAAATTGTGAAATGTGATTGAAAATTTCTGATCACCACTGTAACGCACTCCAAAGTTGGGAAGGCCAGTTGGGGGGGTTACAGTCCTGCATTAACATTACATTGCGAAATAAAATGCTCAATATCCCTACTTACGATATTTTATCTTCAACATTGTGCATTTTATCTTAGCAATCATGCACTTTATATAAGGAAACGTGCATTATATCTCATTACGAAAAAAATTATCTCTCTAATAAGGAAATATTGTATGTATCAAGATCTGGATATTCATATCTAATCTGATATGAAAATATTATTATAAATAATAAAGATTATTTGATTTTCAAAATTGAAATATATATATATATATATATATATATATCCTTAATTAATTTGAATATTCTTACCATGTCTACTCAAAAGAATCATAATCTTATGTGTGTATCATCAAAATAATTCAAGTTAACTTTAATTCAAGTTCATATTAAAAGTTAACGTGTAAATTTTAAATTTTTCTGAGTCGTGACGATCATTCATACATCGAAATAAACAACTAAATAATTTGAATCTCACTATGTTACATAGATAAAATGTATATTGATGTAATTTATCTTAAAATAAGTTTATTATATATATATATATATTTATTTATCAAATATGCATTCTAATATTATTGCATTGCATAAAATAAAAAATTATATTCTCACATTATTTTATCTTAAAATTTGTTAATTTTATCTTAAAATTATTCATTATATCTCTAAATAATATGCATTTTCTGAAGGAATATAATGCATTTTATGCATCATATTGTGCATTTTAAGTATGATTTCATGTATTTTAGGTATATTTTTATGCATTTTACGAAAATCAATGTGCTGTTATAAGATTTACGTATAGAATCACTATTTTTTTCGTTAAGATTTTCGTCCTCAAAATTTATCCAATAAGGATTTTTTTGAAAGATAATTAAATTATCTTTAATTTGATATATAATACATGAAAAACGAATTTAAATTGAGTGAGTTATGATCATTTGAAGTTTTTAGAATTTTAATTAGAGGATAGAGAAAAAATTTTACATTTACAAAATTATCCTTAAAATCGAATAATGCACAATATACTACAAAAAATGAACACGAAATTTTTTAAATCTTGAGCGTTGATATGCAAAGATAGATGGCTGAGATTTATTCTCATTTTTCATAGTAAAAACTATTCTCAAATGATCACCAATATATATATATATATATATATATATATATATATATATATATATATAAAGAGAGAGAGAGAGAGAGGTGTAATCATATCACAAGTCCTCCTTAGATGAGAGAAGATAATAAATTATGGCCTTTGTTTTGATGAAATAAGTGGTCCATATTTAATATCTCTATTTATTTTGTTACTTAATTAATGAATTAATTTTTTGTAATAAGGGTATTTAGGTAAGTTAAACATGGGGGACCACAAAAAAATCTCATATTCTCTTTCATCTCAAACTCACCTATTTCTTTCTTCAACCTATTATCTCTCCACTAATTTCCTCATAAAACTTGAATTAATCATATCTAACTCAATTTAAATTATTTTTTAACTTACCGTATATCAAACTAAAGATAATTTAATTATCTTTCAAATGATATCACTATTGCATATGTTTCGAAAAAGATAATCGTAGTAAAAATAAGATACTGCAACTATGCATATGTAGATAATGCATATTTACAAGCTTAATAATGCAACTTACATCTGAAAATATATAAACATGCAAATATGCATTATATAAGCCTGTAAATATGCATTATATAAACCTGTAAATATGCATTATATACCAATGTACAGTTGCCGTAGAATAAAAACATTTCAATCCATACATACAAAAATGTTTCTCTGAAACTCCCCTGCCTTTGCTTAATCCCAAGCAAGGCCAAGGCAGAGTTCATCGTCATCTTCAAACACCCAAAGTTGATGACCGAGACGATTAATGCGAGCCCGATTGCCGGACGAGGTTTGGACAGAGTTTGGTTGCACCCAAATAAGTTTGAGAAATTGGGGGAAATATTGGAATCGAGTATGGAGGTGGGGCTCATGGTTTCTGCATCAAAAGCGGTTTTTGAGAGAAATCCATCGAAGAATCTTGGAGAATTCAGAAAAGATGAGATTGGTGAGCAAGAATTTTTGGTGGGAGAGAGAAACGAAGTTTGCTCCAACGTTAGGGCTTGCTTGCTGGTCATTGCTCGAGATCTATTCCTCAGCATTTCTTGCGACGAATTCTTCAGCAATTTGAACTGCAATTGTTGCAGAAACACAACAATGGTATCATTAAATATCCGAATAAAAAAGTAGAGAGAGAAAGATGAGATAGTATCGCAAGAAAGAGCGAACCTTGAACTAGTGGTTAAGTTAACTCCATTAACAACTGCTGCAAATCGCAAGAAACAAAGAAAAAGAAAAGGAGCCCAACTTTCCAAATCTCAAAAGAATAGAAAAAAGATGATTAAAGGTTGAAATTATCAGAATTTGTAAAGAAATGAGAAGGGAATAAAGTTGAGATTGCACTTTTACATATGTACCTTTACTCTGCAACTATTTTATATTACCGAATGCTACTTTAAAAAATTGCTCCTCAAATAGATCTCAGCCATTCGAACCTTGATTTGGATGTACAGGATTCATTCTCATCTCCCATCTAAGAGACCACTTGTGACTTTATATATATATATATATATATATATATATATATATAGAGTGATGATCATATGAGAATAGTTTTTAGTATGAGAAATGAGAATACATCTCAACTTTTGATCTTGTCATTTCAACGCTCATGATCTATTTCACTCCGTGTGCAATTTTCCTCGATTATCCTGCAGTTTTGCAAAATTAAGGTTATTTTTGTAATTTTAGCTTTTTTAAAATCTGAAATAGTATCTCATCAGATTTTTATTCCTCTCTTCGCGCGATTTGATTTCTTCTTCCTTCTTCGTTCGATTTGATTTATATTTCTTCTGTCGATTAGATTTTTTTCTTTGTTTCTGGATTTCGCATTCATGTTCGGTCTCGACTTTGTTAATTGTGCATGAATATAGTTTAAAAAAATTTGTTTTATTCAGATCGACATTCATTTTTACTATTATATTGTGCATCTTTAGTGTTAACTTTGTGCATTTTTGTATCTTACAGGTTCATTTATTCCAAAGTGTGTTGATGAGATAAATCATTTTAAGGGCAGAGTTTTTAGAACTGTTGATGTTGGTATTGAGTTTTATAGAGACTATGCTCCTGTTGCTGCTTTGAAGAAGAAGATGTTTAATTTTTTCTTAATTCATATTTATGTAAAAATGAAGTAAATCGGGCTAAGAATGAAGTAAATCGGGCTTAAAATGCAGGTTGTTGTTTGTGTTTGAGTATTTTTACAGTGTTAACCTTTAAAGGCTAAAACTGCAGGATATTGGGGCAAAAATGCCGCGTTTTTCAATTTGCTGAGAATGAATCCTGTTCGTCGATTTGATGAGATGGACGCGCGAGATCTATTCTTATTTCTCATAGTAACTCCTATTCTCACCTGATCACACCCCTATATATATATATATATATATAGGGACGAGATCCAGTGAGAACCACTCTTACCATAAGAAATAAGAACCAATCTCGGTCATAGATCTTGCTCAATCTACGATCCAGATCTAATAAAAAAATGCGGTCATTTTTTCCCCAAAAACCTGCATTATTGGGCAATTTAGTCTTTTCGCTAATAATTAAAATTTGCCCTTAAGTTATTACTTTCTCAATACACATACCACCTACATGCATTATATAGTTCACAGACTATCATTATAGAGAGAAGATACTATCATTATATATTATCCCTCGAATTTCACACAAATAAACAAATATTACTAACAAATATAATAATTTAAATTAGTAGGTTTCATTAAACAACACAAACACTTGCATTATATAACCTACGAACTATCATTATATAACACAAATACTATCAATATATAGTTTTATATGTTGAAATTAAAAAAATCGCACAGTAACACGATTCCACGATTACCAATGACAACTGTAATAATTCATTCATGCTTTCAACACGCAAAAACGTCGTTTCATTTATCATTTCAAAAAAAATTAATCTCACTCAACCACCAAAAACTTCTTCCTCTCCCTCTTTGCGAAACCAAAATCCACAAAGTTTACCGACGAAATACACTAGCCAGCGACGGTAAAACCAGGCATTCAACAAAAGTTAAAGCAGAAATGGCGAAGAAAAGACAAGCAGAAGAACTTCCAGAGACAAAAGGTAAAAATCGCGCGAACTATTTCTCGATTTAACTTTATAATGATAGATATTTGTAGTTAGAGTTTGATTTTTCAGATTTCACTTTATAATCAAACATATTAGTAGTTACAAAATTTGATTTCATGTTAAAACTCTAAAATAATGAAAAACAATTTTTAAAAAAAGTTTTAAATGATTTAGGTTTTCATGAAACTTCTCGATTTACATTTATAAACATACTTGTTGTTTTACTCTTCTTTTCATGAAACTGCATGTTGTAATGAATGATCGAAAGTTTGATGATGAAAATACTCTATTCACATACGTGTTGTTTTACTCTTCTTTTCATGAAACTACATGTTATAATGAAAGCATACATAAACAATAATGCATATTTTCGAACTTAAATGAAAAAAGAGAAAGTACTATATTCTGGTTTTATTATGAAATGTCTAAAGCACTATAATGCGTAGATTTTGCTAATATAATGAAAGAAAAATTGGAAAAATATATAAAACTACATGTCACTTTTTATAATGAAAACATTAAAGAACAATAATGCAACAATTTTGCTCTATAATGAAATGTAGAAAATAAACTTTTATGTTCAATAATGACATTCTTGTTTCTCCTGCAGATCCTAAAAAGACTAAAACAATTAAGGAACCAGAAAACCAATTAGTAGTTCACGAGAAAGACATTGTTGTTAAAGAGAAATAAGTGTCAAAAGGCAGTGGAAAACATAAAAAAGAAGAAAAAGATGTCGAGTACCCGAACTTAATATGTAGAACAAGTCCTGATGTTCTAATAAGACATCTATCTGAACTGAATGAAGCACAGACTAAAGCTATAGAGGATATGGGTTTCATGCACATCTACAATATCATAATTAAAGAAATACCTGGAAAAATTGCATATTGGTGCATGGACAACTTTGACCCAAAGAGTTGCAGCTCAGTAGTCAGCCAAAAGGATACAATACATTTGACAGAAGAAGACGTGTTCATGATTTTTGGATTCCCTAAAAGACCAAAAAAGGTTATCAAAATATCAAGAAGACAACACAACAAAGTGTTGAAAGAATGGGCAAGCAGAATTAAAGAGAAAATGTGGATGATTAGGCCGGTAGACGTTGCAGAGGCTATGATTTCTGAAAAAGATGGCGGAGACTGGTTCAAAAGGCACTTCCTAGTGCTAATTGAACATTGTTTTTGTGAGAATACTGCTGACGAATATGTCAAACCCAAAATTCTTGAGAATTTTGAGGTCATGTCTGATATTAGACAATTCAACTGGTGCAACTACATGGTTTACTCCCTAATTAGGCAGAGGGATATCTGGTAGAAAAAATCAAATGTCTGTTTCACAGGTCCTGTCCTCCTTCCAATGGTAAACACACTTTTTCTTACATATTAAATTCGAGTTTTCATAATGCATTATATAATTTTGAAACCGACATTATAGTTGATAAACTTTAGCATTATATAACAGGCTTAAAATTAGTTTTACACTCAATATACTAATGACATTACTAATTTTCATTGACAGCTTTTATACGTTGATAGAGTTGTGGACTACACACGACTGGTTGATAGGACATTTCCTGTCATCAAAGCATGGACAACAACATTGATAAGAGCTCGACAGAGAGCAGAGGTTGAAAATAAGAAATTCGGAGAAGGACATGTCGACGCAATGATGGATCTAACAACATTATTTCTTGGAATTGAGGACAAGATTGCAGAGAAGATGAAGCAGGACAGACAGGACAGAGAAAAGCAACAGAAAGAGAAAGAAACAAAAAAGAAAGCAATTGAAGAAATGGAACCAGATGACTACATGTAGGGTTTGAGTCTACGATGGACAACACGAGTTGCCATTATTAATTTCTTGCTAAAGATCGTTCTTAGGGTATCAGGAATAAATTTCAATTAAATAAACCATGCGATCCTATGCATGCTCCTACAAAATTAATTGCAGAGGATGGAATTAGAGAATACCTGATTTCACCGTTTGATCTACAGATCTAGATCGGAGCCAATAACGATGAAATAGATCTGGATCTGAATCTGAACGCCGGCGATGAACAGTTGTTCCTACAGATATGACCTTCTGATCTGTTCCCTTGCTCCTTGGAAATCTGGTGAGGATTATCTACCAAGTTGAATTCGAGATCTGGAGAAATCGATCAATTCCTCCCACAGGATAGCCGCCGCCGTTCTCTCTCTATTTTCAATAGACTGAAAAACTCTAGTTGATCTTATAGAGAGAAGGCCTATATATAGTGTTAGGGTTTTGAGAAACCCTAACCCTAATGGGCTTGAGCGGTTCATGGGCCAGACCAGGGACCAGATGCAAATAATAAAGTGGGCCCTCTTTATTAATTAATCCTTCATTGTTCAACCCAGAACATAATTAATTAATAAAACATTGTTTTAACCTTCACCACGGTAACAATGCTGACTCGCCCCTTTATTACCACGTTATTAGGAACGGGTTGCACCAAACTAACATGATCCACATATTTAAGGTTTAAGACATTCATTAATTAATTTGGCTTATGACAATCAGCCACAATTAATTAATCTCTTATTTCCTGAGTAATACCACTCACTCATTTTCACTTATGCCTGAATTAAATAATTCAACCTGCAGGGTTTAGCATAATGAGCCTTGTGAGCTCCTCAGGGAATGTCACCATCCTGAAACGGATATGCTTACCTAAACGTCCAGCCTAAGCAGGCCACACACAAATTGCCAACACCCAAAATACGGGTATAAGAGTACATGTAAGACTCGCCACCATGGTAAATCAAAGTGCGGTCAATCTGTGTGTGCCCCTTATCCTTCAGTTAGGTTTAAGATCATAGGAAGTATGTTAGGGATGTGGCTCATTCATATGTCAATGAGAATGGCACATCCCACTATTGATCCCATCAATACATAACCATGTACCGACACATCAAGTAGCTAGGATAAGCCCACTTATCAACCGATGTGTCGCAGCTTAGACCGACAGCCTATCCAGGGACTGTCTCAGCTGTGATACAGTTTATATCTCGCTAGGTCAAACGACTCATATGATCCTCTATGATCTCCTACACACCATATGGTCATCCCTATAAGCAAGATAATAGGATATTATGGTTCGTTGTATGTTTGTTTCATCAGACAATGAGCATTGTTGTAGCAACACATATATGAAGACCGGTGTACAAAACACTTAATCATATATGCTTTCAGTAAATAATCCCAACAATAGGAGCATGCCTAGGGTTTATGAATGGATTATGAACAATAACCATAAACGGTCCGGTTCATTTGGTTTTGGTGATTCGGCTCACGGTAAAACCCTACAATTGGTATCAGAGCCAGGTTCTATTTTATGGCTCTATTGTTCATAATGGATTCATTATGCATGTTTTGAATTTTATGAATGTCGTGGATGGTTTTTGTTCCTCGTGGCAACCCGTGTAATTCAGCCCGCGGTGTTTTATCCGTGTAGGGCTGAATTAATTTTTTAAAATCACGAGAAAATTCATGATTAGTATAGATTTAAAATTGTAATAGTATAGATCTTGTATTTTTATTTTAAATTTATAATTGGACGGGTCGAGAAACGAAGAACGAAGATGGAGCCGGCGAAGGGCGGCGCACGGCGCGGGCGATGGCGCTCGACAGCACGCGTCGCGGGTGGCGGGCGGATGGCGGCGGCGGCCGAGGGCGCGAGCGCGCGGTGCTGTGCATGGCAGGCGGCAGCGGCGGTGGTGCTGTCATTGGCGGCTGCTGTCCCGTCGCGATGGGTTGTGGTTTTGGTAGTTTGTGCAATCCTGTGTAAACCCTAGGGTTTGCATTAAGGTTAGGGCAAATCATCAGATCACAAAGGCCTAAATCCCAAAAGATTTGGTGTTGAAGATTTGAAGGCCCTAGAAGATTTGAAAAGATTTGGATTTATCCAAATAAATTCAAATTAAATTTGTAATAGATAGGATTTTATTTTTCCTATTTTTTTGGGGCCACGAGGAATTCTTGTTTGCCTTAATTGTCCTCGTATGATATGTGATTTATTATGTGCGCTATTTAAGCATGTGTAGATAATAGGAAAAACTTGTTTTATCGCTTTTATTATTTAATGCTTTCCAAGCATGCTTATGTGATTAATTTCTTTTGTTGGATTATATTTTGGGAATTTTTGGGCTTGTTTAATTACATACAAAAATTTGGAAAATATAATAACAAACAAATTATGTGTGCGCATATAAGAAACCTTTTAAAAGAAAAATACTAAGCAGATTTTTTAATTAAGATCAATAGACCTCCACAAAGCGGTCCTAGGCTGTAAGTGTATCTCTCGTTCTAATAAATGTCTACGAGTGTAGCTTGCTAGTTCCTAGAGGTGCATGGGTACGATTGTTGGGATTTCTAGACAAACAATTTAAATCATGTGAATAGAGGGAGGGTTTTGCATAAACGTCTACGAGTGTAGCTTGCGTAGATCTCTTTCACAAGTATTCTAGGATTGATTTAAATTATTGATAACAAAAGCTTTAAGGGCTGTGCGGTATGGTTACGTGCCATGCTAGACTGTCTCTTTTGGCCGGAGTTTAATTTGTGGTTAATTGCTTAGAAGCATCTTAGAATATAATGCAAGAATTGCATCCCTGTTCTTGAGAGATGGCTTGGTCTAAGGTTTTCACTAATTATTAATTTCTAGTGTCAAAAGCTTCCTGACATGGTAGTGAAATTAAATGGATTGGGGCTTAAAACCCGCAGTTCTGGTTGAGGGTGACATCGTAAATGTCTACGAGTGTAGCTTACGGTGGGAACTCTTGGGCAATTAGTGGAAAACATTTGTATTTGATTTATTAAAAGGTTTTCAATGCATTTTTTTCGAAGTTCTACATGTATGTTCTTATTTAAGATTCTTTATTGTTTCAGATCTGTCTATGTCTACTGTCGATCATTTACTTGCTCTCAATCCTCTAACTGGTCCAAACTTCCATGAATGGAGATACTGCATTGAGTATATTCTCCTGACTAAGCTACACATTTTTGTTCTTACTATGATGCCACTTGCCCCACGTTACCATAAAGTCTCTAGACGTGTGAAAGAGTTCTATGATAGAAGGGTGGCATCTGAAGATTTTACTTATAAGTTAATCTCGGATAACCTGTCTAGAGAACTGAAGCTCAAGTACATGGGCTATTGTAGCTTTGTTGCAATCTGGATGGACTTAGTGGCCACGTACGACGAAGTGGAACAAACTATCAACTGTGATCTCGTGAAAGACCTTGTCTGTAAGAGAATGGTTGATGGCAGTTCGGTGACATTGCATGTGATGATGGTGGATAACACCATGAAACAATTCACATGTAGAGGTGGATGTATATCTGATCGGGCTAAGATCGATATAATCCTGAACTCTTTACCGCTTTCATTCTATGACTTTAAGAAGGATGTAGCTAAGAGAAGTGAGTACTCCTTCAAAGAGTTGCTCACTGATCTAATAGCAGAACAGTCCTTCGTACCTTCATGGGAGTCTGAGTTATCAGATCTTGAGCACAACTTGGGCACATTAAAAGATGTGGTTCATACTGTGTGCAAGAATATGATTGATCGCAGATCACGTGAAAGGAGGTCAGATGAAATGAAGAGGGTTGGTGTCACTTCAAGTAAGAACGCATGCGGAAGCAAAAGACAAGCTGATGGCACAAAAAGCCTTAGAGTTTGATACAGCTAAAGAGATGTGGCAGTATGTCTGCGAGTCATCCCAGGAGACAGACCAGATGAAACGCAATAAACTGCAGGTAGCTGTTGATAAATATGAATCTTTCTCTATGAATGCAGGTGAATCCATAATGGCCATGGAGGAACGATTTAATACCATCATTGGAGAGCTGAATAATCTTGGTAAGAAATATGAGAATGGAGAAATGAATCACAAGATTATCTCTAAACTATACCCCAGAGATGACTGGTTTGTTAAAATGACTAGTCTAAGTGAGAAAGATCTCAAAAAAATGTCTACATCCGAGGTATTTGCTCAGTTAAAATCTCATGAATTTATAATACAACAGTCAAAGAAAAATGAAGCTGCAGTAGCACAATCCGCTGCTAGCTCAGATGATTTAGCTTATTTTGTCAAAAAGGATTTTAATAAGTTTAAACAAAAGAAACCATTTTACAATCAAGAAAGATCTGCTTCTATAACCCAATCAAAGGAGGTTGCTACAACCTCTGGCTCTCAGCCTACTGATCTTAAGATCAGTGAACTAGAAGAACAGATGAAGAAACTTCAGAAGATGCTGATGGAGGCTAAAGGCGAAAAGGAAGCAAAGGAGATTCATCAGTCACCTTCTCATGCCCGCTCAGCAGAGTGAAAGCCTAGGACCTGTTTCGAGTGTGGATCTCCAGACCACTTGAAACATGACTGTCCGAAAGTCAGCAGAGAAGAAAGGGAGCGGCTGAAACAAAGACTTGAAAGACGTGCAGGCAATGCAGTCAAAAGAGCGCTCCTAACCAGGACAGAAACTCAGGACATTCCTGAAAATGATGAGGAATATTATCTATCCTCAGAGGAAGAGGATGAAGAAGCCATGCTAGTCCTCATGGCAGACGTCGTGGAAGATGAATTTGCTGATGCAGATGCTGATCAAAATGCTGAAACGGCTCTAGCAGCCGAGAACAACGAGGTAATTTCAGTAAACATCCCTAGATTTGTAACCTTTGATGATTGCGAGAATCTCACTTTAGATTCTGAGGAAGACTATCTCACGAAGCTAAGTGAAGAATTCTCTAAAATGTACAAATTAAAAACGTCATTGTAGGAGAAAACACCTCACTGAAGTTAAAAGTTTCAAATTTGACCGAGGAAGTCGAAAGATTAAGGTCTGCAAGTGAGGAACTTACAAAAATGAAAGCCGAATTTTCAATACTTTCTGAAACATTCAAAATTCTTGAGAAAGAAAACATTTTGCTGAAAAATCAACCAAAAGAAAATTGCATTTGTACTTACACGACTAGTTAAGCTATTTTGAATGCTGCAATTAATCAACAAAAGCACCACAAAGATAGAGCTGGTGTTGGTTATGATCGCTATGATAAAGGAGGATCTTCTAAGCGGAAGACTACTCAGTTTGTCTCTGCTGGAAAATTCATCCTTGGAGAAAAACTGAAAGAAATGGAATCTGCTTAAACACTCATTAGCGAATCTGTGAAACCTCAGCAGAATGCTAGGACATCTGCTAGGGAACCTCAGCAGAGGTACGATATATCCCAGCAGAATCCTAGAATATATGCTAGGGAAGCACAGCAGAGGTGCGTTCTACCTCAGCAGAATACTCGAGTGTCTGCTATGATACCTCAACAGAGGAATGATAAATTCAAGCAGAACACGAGAATATATGCTTCACAACCAAGAACAACAGAGTCTAGAAGGAATGCCGAGCAGTATGTATCTACTGCTAGGACAGCAAACTCTTCATTTCAGAAAAACAAAAATGTTTACTATAATGTTGTAAAGCCCTCATACAATGCATTTACACCACATAGGCAGAACACCTATGTAAAGCCTAAGTCCAAAACAAACTTTCTCAAAAGGACAATGAAGGCACAACACACTACCACACCTCATCCTCAATCTAAGTATGCAAGATTTACTTATCCTAAGGTTGAGAAAGGTACAAAGAGTGATGTCAAGAAGAAAATTTTGAAAATCACTCGGATGTGGGTTCCAAAAGGAACAATGACACTTGCTAATCCTGCAGGACCCGAGACTAAATGGGTACCTAAATCTTTCGCTTAATTGTCTTGCAGAAACAGGATCTACGAGTCAAGCAGTCAAGAAGTCCAGATGAATGGATTCTTGATAGCGGCTGCTCAGGACACATGACTGGAAGAGCAAACTTATTCTCAGATTTACAAAGCGTCTATGGTTCCTCAGTTATTTTTGGTGATAATAGCAGAGGAAGAGTCATTGGAAGAGGATGTGTAGAACAAGATGGAATCAGAATTGTTAATGCTGCTCTCGTGTCAAACCTTAAACACAATTTTTATCAGCCGGGACACAAAAAGTGACGTTGCTAACTATGTCAAAGATGACTCTATACTCTTCCTTCAGCCCCAGACATGAAGGAGTTGGTGAAAAGTCATAGACATCGGACTGCCTCCACTTATTCCAGTAGCCGAACTCTGGAGCAGTCAAATGGCGATAGACATCCATGACGCGAATTGGACCCCTCCGTAAGCCAAACTTCGAAGCAAAAATGTCCACGGTCCATCTCACCAACTGGTTCCTGAAGACACCTACAATGGAGTCTCTAATGGGCTGACTTTGTCGGACGAAGAACTGAAGATGTTCTCTATGAAACGCATGAGGCGTCAAAGAGATGAACCTAGCCAAACCACACGCTTGAAGACTGGACATGATCCATTCTGCTATATGGTATTCTGCTTCGTATTCTTCATAAAGACCAGAATCATAGAGGATTCTGTGGCGCGGAACGAAAAGAGGTTGAGTCTATTCCATATCTTCGTATTAGTGAAATTGGAAAGAAGGAGAAGACGATGATATCAAATGAATCGCTTGCCTTTGCGATTTATAAAGACAACTATAGTTACTGCTCATTTCTGAAGTCGAAGAGTCGCTAAGTGGAGTGAGGTAATTCATTAATGAAAGGGTCAAATCGGAAGAGATTATGATCATGCATGAAAAGCAATGCCGGAGGCTACTATGATGATATCAAGAAATACGTGGTAGCTTCTGCTTGAGTTTATTAATATTGGCTGCTGAAGACTTCAAATCGGACGTAAGACGTTGCTTTTTCACTCGGAGAAACATTAAATGCGTCCAGACGACGACGACAAATTGAACAGTGCCACGTCATCCGCACTCGAGCTCCGAAGCACGTGGATATACCCACGATCTGACTCTCAATCCCAACCGTTGATTGTAATTAAAGTGAATTTAATCCTCGTCGTCGAATTCTTCTCGTACTCCGAAATCCGCTACACCATAATCAGATTTCAAATCCCTACAATTGTTTTTTCAGAAAATCCCTCACCCCCATCTCTGAAAAACCCTCTCAAAATTCTCAGAAAAACCTACTCAACCATGACTTCAAATCAAGGTTCTTTAATCTCCTCACACCAAGACACAAATACATCTCTAAATCCCGAATCATCAACATCCGAGAACTTAGAGACAGTAAATCTTCAACAGGCCTCATTTATCTACCCCTCAACCACTTGCTCACCCCTGCATGTTCGACATGCACCCGAGTTCACCGGCATTGAGAAGAAGGAGGACATTGATGAGTCCATCCCTTACTACAAATTGGTAACCATGGCCAGACGGAAGAAGCTGTCCACGCATTCAGCAGAAAGGCGACGAGTGGCCCAGATTATGAAAGACATGATTCTGTACATGCCTCTCGCCAACAAACAATTTCCTAAATGGATTTTGAATCTCCTTGATTCCGAATTGCTGGTAAAGTATCTCACTGCTGAACCTGATCAATTTCATCCGCATATGGTTGCTGAATTTTATGCTAGGGCTGTTATGAGTGATGATCAGAAATCATTCAAGACATGTGTATATGGGAATATCGTAGAAGTAAATGCTGATTTACTTTCTCGTATTTTTGGACTTCGAAACTTTGGAGCCAAAATCTCTCAATATAAGGTGAATGATATAGCCGAAATAGAGAGAAGATGGAAGCTTTGGAGGAAGTCAGGAGAAAAAGGCCAATCAAGTACATTCAAGGTCAACACCTCAATCAACACCTTGACAGAGGAATACAAACTCCTTGCAGAGATTGTAATCAAGATGCTCCAATGTGATGCTGGATCGTACTCGGAGCTCTCTGCTAAGAAATATGCCGTGATGATGGCATTAAATGACAATGTTAAGGGTAATTTTGCTTAATTTATCTTTGAACGCTGGGCAGAACATGCCAAGAAGAATACTCACATGGAAGTAGATGGAACATTCTCTTCGAATGTAAACTTTGGGCTAAAGATTAGTAAACTTTTGGAGATTCTGTTTACTAACACAGGAGTAGATCGAGGAGTTGCACTTCTTTCTACCGACTACATTCCTGTAACAAGACACAAGCCTAAGCCGGTCAATATCAGAAATCCTCGGAAGTTGAAAGGGAAGTCTAATGTAGACAAGAATAAACCTATATCTCCAGAGGAACCAGATGAAGCTAGTTTAGCAGTACCCGAACTCCAACACTCCATTCCCATAACAGAAGAAGAATTAGCAGTGTTGAAGAAGAATGCCGAAACAGATCAGTGTTTCAGAAATCTCGAGGAGATTGAAAAGTTAGGAAACCTCCCAGTTGATCAGATCAACGACATCGTGACTTCGAAGGAAGCAGAACAGCCTCCAACTACTATTGGAACATTGGCAGTACCAATTCAATCACTAAAGAGAGTTGCTACAAAACCTCCTGCAACTAAGGCAAAGAAGAAGACCAGAAGAAGGTTGGAACTTCTGACTGACAAGGAAGTAATGGAAAAAGCAGAGGCAGAAGACAAGTCTGCTAGAACTGCTGAAAGAGAGATTACAACAGAGAAGACATCTAATGAGACCAATTTTGCCAATATCTCTGATCCAGACTACATCCCTGAGTCTCTCAGCACTGCAGAAGAGCGCGGTCAGGAAACAAGAAAAGCAAAGAGGAGGCGCATAGCTACTCTAAAGGAAATCGAGAAGGAAGATTACCAGAAGTTCATTAGTAACTTGACATTCGAAGGCAGAGACAGGAACTTCGAACGAGTCAAATCCACTGCTGACAAATTCATGGCCCAGAAAAGAGCTGCTAAGGAAGCTAGCAAAGAGGTCAGTGCTAGCAGAGGAGTCAAGGCTAGCATAGTTAATGAAACATCAGCAGAGCATATAAATCATTCATTGGAAGAAAGGCATGATGCTGGAGAAAATCAAATTCCAGCAGAGAATGAAGAAATAGCAGATACGTCAGCAGACGCTACCATAAGGGATGCTACTGAAGATTCGACTGCTGATCCACTTCATCTAGCAGAAAAAGCTGCGAAGAAAGGAAAAGGGAAGGCTGATTCAGCAAAAGAATCAATTCTCAATCAGTCACCTGATCAACAGATTAACATTGAAGAAGAAGAATTATCAGATACAGAATTCACAAAAAGGCTGGCATCTGGAGCATTCAATGAAACTCACTACCCCCGGGAAAAGTTTCGCAGAAGAAATGATGCAGAATCTAGTGAGATTCGAAATGTTGAAGATCAAGTCGAATCACTCATCAATTCTGGTTCATCGAAAGGAAAAACAGACGAAAATATGTTAGCAGGACTGCCGGTGCAGACACCCCTCGCAGAACATCCGAAGGAAACACTCGTTGGTAATCAATCTGCTAAAGAGCAATTAGGTGCTGAAACACCTCACCTAGACGAAAATGATTCTCACCTCACTAAACCTGAATCATCTTGCATCTCTGAATCTGACTCCGATGGAGAAGCTGAAGAAATTTACAATGCAAAGTTCTTGAGGAAAGACACCACTGGATCGGAGGCTATTCTTCGAGTATCCCTTAATGGGCTGCCAGGACGTCGCTATGGACTCCGCAGAATCAGTCAATGGTGTGCAAAGGTTCATCCCGAAGAAGTACCTAATTCCGATTTAGGACCTATGGCTGAAGAAATAGAGCAGTTTGTTGAATCTGAAACAGAAAGAGCCATAGCAGATCTAATCTACAGTGAATTGGATGAGTCAATACCTGAAGGACGCCTATTGGCAGAAGAATTCCGTCGGTGGAAGAAGTTTGATTATATTATGTATTAACTATGCTTCGAAGAGAGGATGATATGCATTGCAGCTAAAGGATTAAACTTCTGGAGACGTGAAGAACGTTGGTGTTTTGATTGGATTGATCAAGTTCCGGGGATGAAACAGTTCTCAGACAAACAGGTGATGTGCAGACTTCACGCCATCCGAGAACACCGCTTTCTCTCACAGTCTGCGGGACTACCTAAATCCACCTTCACACCCGATGGATATTCTGATGCCAGAGTTGAATTGTCTAAGCGTCAAGCAAGAGCTGTTGTCGCTTACAAAAAACGTCAGATGGAGTATAAAGTTCAACAAGCCGAGAAACTCAAAGCTCGGATAGTGGCACAAGCCACTGAGCGTGCTGCTCTGGAATTCGACTCTCGCGATATGTTGTTGGTTAAGTTCCTGGACATTGATATTCAGGACATAATTGAGGAAACTCAGAAAGCTGAAGCTCAGATTATCCAGGAGACTGCACAAGTTCTGGATGCAGCCCGTCGTATATTGCATGAGGAATTATGCTATCAGGAGTATGTTGCTGCGAATACCAGTCACGCACAGCAACCATATATTCCAACCAGTCGAGAACTTGTCACGACTACTTCCTTCAATGCCTCTCCCATAACCTCACTACAGATACCCTTTCCATTGACTGCGGAAATAGCTGAAGCTTTTAACTCTTATTTACAAACAGCCATTGATGGAAGAGTAGAAGCAGCCACCAGCCATTTGAGAAGAGAAGTTGATGAGATACGGAGCGATGTATCTCATGTACAAACGGAGGTCGCTGAAACCAAGTTAGCTATTTCTGAGAACAGGACAGGTCTTGAGGTTGTTCGAAAAGACATAGCAGACACCAGGACTCACCTCGAAGACACGGTTGTGGCCTATGGTACAAACTTTTTGGCTGCAATCATAGAGGGGGAAGAAAGAAGAAAGGCTGACCAGGAAAGGAGAAAGAAAAATGAGGAAGAGTTAGCCATAAAGGACAGAGGAAATAAGGAGAAAAGAAGAAGAAGCAAAGGAAGAGTTAAGACAAAAAGAACTAGAAGCTAGACTAGAGCTGCAAAGAAAAGAACATGAAGCTAAGTTAGAATTGCAGAAAAAGGAACATGAACTACAATTACAAAAGATTGCTATGGAGCAGGAGAAGCTGGCCAAAGAACTGGAGCGTGAGGCTGCTGAAAGAGAAACAAGAGCAGCCCTTCTGGAAAACTTCATGAAATTTACCATGGATAAGTTTGCTGATATTCAGAAGAACAAGTCTGAGGACAGTGAAAAGGACAAACCAGCACCCGGCTCATGAACGACAAGGTCCACGGCTCATGAACGACAAGGTCCATTTTTTTTTTCCTTCTGAATTTTTTTTACCTTCTGAATCCAATTTGTACTTAAAACTTGCAATATCATTTATAAAATTGGATCAGACTTAGACAAAATCTCTTTGTCCACTTCTGAATTTTACTGGTGTGCTCAAGTTGATTTACACTTCTGGTGTACTCAACAAATTTGCATGTGGACATGACGATTATATTTTGATTAATGAACATGAATGCTTGCTGATTTAATGAGTGCTAGAATCTCTAGCATATTGCTTTGTTGCAAACATTTACTCATATTTAATCGAGAAATATTCCCCAGCACTTGTTGAGGGGGAATTTGACTTCAATCATTTCTGTTGCTTGAACCTAGTTGGAAAAACTCTGTGACAGATTGATAGGATAGCATAGAATTGTAAAACACATACATTCTTCCACTTATGGTCAGCAAATGATAGTAAGCTTTGATCGCACCAAAAAGGGGGAAATTGTTGGGAAATTATTCCTAAAATCTCCCTTAGGATTTATTTGTAAAAGGTTTTGTTGGATCAAACCTTATTTAGTTGGTCGATCATTTGCTGAAATCTAGAGAGTCTAACACAACTTGTAAAGTCCTGTATAAGTTATACATTGAGTTGTAATAGACTAGTATGCTGAGAAGAATCCCTAGCAGAAACAAAGCAAATGATATCAGCATTCAACTGTCGAATTGCTAGAGAAGCAAGCCAACAGAGGATCACTAGCAAATGGCTGAAAGCACGTCAGACAGAATGTTAAGGTGTTAGCATTCGGACCTTTCAGCGATGAAGTAAAGAGTCTGAAATAAAAGAAGTCAAAGGATCAAAGGGAGTAAAAGGAATATACTCTCAGCAGACCCCAGCAAAACAAAAGAATCAAATCTGAAGCTGGACTGCGACTCTGACAAAAAGCTCACACAAAAGGATAAGACTTTCCCGAAGTGGCAAGGAAGGTACAAGTCAAAAACAAAAGTGAATGTCACATACCAAACACTCTCGGATCTTGGAGCCGTTGTGACTAACGGATATGGAGATTCAAAGTTTGAGTCTCCACCTATAAAAGACAGGTTCGAAAGTGGAGACATGAGCTGCTTTTACTACTTCAATAACTGCCTCAATCACTACATTCATTCGCAAATCATACAAGTGTGAGAATTCCTTAACAAAGCGAAAAAGTGAACAAGTAGTCAGTTGAGAGCCGCTTGAAAGAACATTTAAAAGCTCCCAACAACCAGAAGTGTTGCTCAGTTGATATACTGACACTTCATTGAAGATATTCTTGATTGCGTTCAAGAATATTTCAATCATTGAGATTCCTTTCTCTTAGAAAAGAATCTAACAGTCGAACACCTGAAAAGGTCAAGACTAGAACGGGCGTCTAGCCATTATCAAGGAATATCAGGAAGTATTTACAAATCTTCCATATCAGGCAAGGCAGGAGTTTCGAAAGTGTGCCCTTGACCCCCAGCCAAACCTTACCGGAGAAGTTCAGATTCACGGAGGATAGCTGTCAAGTAGCCAGGCCGAAAGCTCACTGCCTACTTAACTGGAAAGGCGATTCCTTGTATTCTGTATACTTTTCTAGTGAAATTCTTAGCGATTCGGCTAAGGAGTGGATGTAGATCTATTTGATCGAACCACTATAAACCTTGTGTCTATTTACTGTTTCATTGAGTTACCGTTTAAGATCGATTTGAAACCTAGCAACAGAGTTGCTAGAGTATATCTGAAAACGTACTTAAATAACAACTTGAGCTAAGAAACATTTGCTAACAACGATAAGTGCAAAAGACTTAAAACTATTCCGCTGCATTTCGTGTTAAGTTATCAACACGACGACTCTGATATTTCGGAACCAACAAGCATTAATTTCCTTAGGCAAGCTCGGAACAAAATCCAACTCCAGGAGGAAGTTCCGGAACCATACAGCTTCCTTTGCTGCCTCTGAAGCTGCTACATATTCAGCTTCCATGGTGGAGTCTGCGATGCATTTCTGCTTCGCACTCCTCCAAGACATAGCTCCTCCTCCCAAGGTAAATACATATCCAGAGGTCGATCTCTTCTCATCTTGATCCGCCTGGAAATCTGTTGGTCCTGATTTACCAGAGTCGTCGTGTTTAAACAAGAACATGAAATGCAGTGGAATAATTTAACGTCACTTACACTTAGGTTTTCCTTTAAGATTATTTAAGCTCCGGGATGATTAAGGTGTCTTCACAGTTATACACTAGCAATATGATTGCTAGGTTTAAAAGCTCGTGCGTAATAAAATAGTAAATGAACACGATATTTATAGTGGTTCGATCCAAACAGATCTACATCCACTCCTTAGCCGAAATGCTAAGAATTTCACTAGGAAAGTATACAAAGTACATGGAATCGTCTTTCCCGTGTAGTAGGATAGTGAACTTTCGACCTGGCTACTCCACAACTATCCTTCGTTACTTCGCAGTCCTTAGTCCGATTCAGCTACAGTCAAGTCAAGGGCGGGACCTTCATAAAACTTAACTTTCTTCGACAGTGATGGGAGTTTTTATAGTTCTCTCCTGAACTTATCTGTTTTTGGCAAGATGCCCGTCGGAGTCAGATCTAGTTAGAAATGACTGTTGGATGCTTCCAAGATCGGAAGGTATCCCAATGATTGAATCCTTAAAAGGAATTCAATGAAACACTTGAGTGTCAGATCTTGAATGTAGGGGACACTCGGTGGTTGAGAGCTTTAAAGATTCTTCTTATCTTGTTAATGCTCTCGTGACTACTTTTCACTTTATTTGTTTGAGGAATCTCTTGAGTGTGAGTTTGTGAGTAAAGTGTGAATAAAGCAGTAGTCGACTCTCACTTTTGGACTTGCCTTTTATACTTGGAGATTCAACTTTTGAATCTCCATATTCGTTAGACTCAACGGTTCCTTCGTCCAAGAGTGGATTAACTTTTCCGGTCGCTTTCTTTATCGTACAGTACTTTCCGAACCATTCTGGGAAAGCTTTGTCCTTTGTGTGTACTTCTGTCAGAACGGGAGTGTAGCATTCATTGATGATTACTTCGTCTTGCTAAGTAATCTCAGAACCATCTGCTAGGCCTTTGATTGCTAACTCTCTTCTAGCGGTCTGCTTTTGCTAGAGTCTGACTGCTGACGCTTCAGCAAGGTTTAGCACTCGATTCCTTTGAAATGTTCTAGCAGATGCTGACTTCCTCAGCATTCTGCTAATCTTCTTCCATCTACTAAGAGAATCCTTCTTAGCAGTCTCTTCCTTTATCATATGTTTGCTAACGTTTTAGCAAACATTCCCTTTAGCATTCTTTGATATCTGTTTGAAGTGCTTCTAGCAGCTTATTCTATTACAACTCAATATTCACCCTATACAGGACATTACACGAGTTGCTAGACTATGCTAGAGTTTAGCAGTGATCGACCAAATGCTAAGGCTTTGATTCAACAAAATCTATTACAAATTTGATCCTAAGGGGAGAATCTAAAAATGATTCCCAACAATTTCCCCCTTTTTGGTGCGAACAAAGCCTACTATCGATTGCTGAGACTAAGTAGATAGAAATATGAGGGTTACAATATTTTGCTAGACAAGCTATCTCAGAATTTATCCACTTAAAGTCTCTAGCAGAATGATTGGTTTTAAATAGAATTCCCCCTCAAAGAGTGCTGGGAAAAAAATTTAACAATACATAAATGCTGCAAGCATGATGTGCTAGAAATCCTAGCATCTTTAAGAATAGCAGACATTCACCAATCAGTCAACATAACAACCATATTCAAATTTTGTTGAATACACGAAAAGTGTATATCAACTGATGTGTGCACACGGAAAATCAGAAGTGGACAGAGAGATTTTGTCACGAATCTGATGATTTCATATAAATTTTGAGAATTTGAGTACAATGAAATCAAAAGAAAAAAAAAATTAAGCAAAACAGAAAGTGTTCAGAAGGTAAACGACCTTAGTTCTGGGCATCAGGTGGAGGTTTTGGCTTCTCAAGATCATCGACCCTTTTTATTGTTAAAGCCATGAGTTTCTCCATCCGAGCTTGATGGTCTGCTCTCTGCTTAACTTCTAACTCCATTCTCTTCTCTAGCATGTCCTTAAGGAATTCCCTTCCTTCCGCGCCAGCTCCTCTTTCTATGCTTTAATCTTGGCCTCCTCAGCAATCCTTTGATCTTCCCCCTCTTTGAACGCAGCCAAAACAGAGGTGGAAAATGATTTATGCTCGTCAAGATCAACTTTTAGAGTGACCACATTTGTCTCTACCGTCGAGACGACTTCTTCCACATGCGTGATCTTCTCTTTGACTTGGCCAACCGTTTGCTGAACTTCGATCATAGAGGAGTGAACTTCAGATACCGTGCCTCGTACATCAGCAATTTCCTTGCAAACTTCTTCATCTCTTTTAGCTTGTTGGATGTTGCGTTGGTGGAATGTTGTATTGATCAGAGATGCCACAAAGGACTGGAGATTAACTTGTACCGGCTCAGCAGCAATGGGGGTATCAGGATTGATCAGTTCAGTCCCTGTTTGCGCGGTAGTACATGCATCATCTCCACCATCCACGATCATTGCAGCTGATTCAGAAACTAAGAGTTCCTAACCTTGAATGGTTGCAACCTCCATTCTTGAGTCAACGGGATCTGTTGTACCTTCTTCCATCACAGTTGTCATCTGATTACTCACCACAGTCTGATTTGAATTTAGAGCAGAAGCAGAGGATTCTGGGTCTGGAATTGAGGTTTCAGCTTGATTAGAAGCTTTCGGAAGTGTGATCATTTCAGTGAAGCGTGGTCGCTTTGCTTCTTCTTCCTTGGCTTGTTCAATGGCATCCAGCTCCATTTTGCGTACTCGCATCTTCTCTTCGTATGCGGCTTTTCGTTGTTCATAAGAATCAACAGCACGCCTCTGACACTTCGTTAATTGCATGTGAGCGGCAGAGCGTTCATCTGGAGCGAACTGTGAAGGGGGCAGCGACACGGATGCGGAGAACCGTCGGTAAGCACGAATGGTCTTTAACCTCTCCAACACTTGTTTATCTGAGAATTGTTTCACACATGGAGGTTTATCCATCCAATCATTTGCCCAAGCTTCTTCTGAACGCCAAAAGTTCAACCCTTTCAAGGCGATGATTATCATCCGTTCCTCAAAGCATAACTCATGCATGGTATAGTCATAGACTTTCCATCGCAGAAGTTCCCTTCCAAGTAGCTTGCCCTCATCGGTTGTTTCATCTATTTCAACATAAAAAAAACCTCGGCAATGTCCCTCTTCACCTCTTCAGTGACAAATGCCGTGATCTCAACACCCCAATCACGAAGATCAGCATTTAATTTGTCATTAAGGGAGACAACTACACACCATTGAGCTACTCTCCTAGAGCAAAAGAGTTTTGCAGGCAGTCCATGAAACGGAATCCTCAAAACTTCATTTTTGGCTGTGGGAAATTGTCGGAGAAACTTTGCGTCAAATACTTCATTGGATTCGTTTTCAGAATCGGATCCTGAAGAGCCTGTGGAATCATCTAAGGCTCCAGCAGAGGATATTTCTTTCTCTATCTTCTCTTCTCCTTGTGCGCTGGCAGCAGCTGCATCGAGTGTCTCTTGAGCAGCCGAGACTCCTTCAGCAGATTCCACTATCATAATTTTTTCAGCAACCGGTTCTTCAGCATGACTTGCGGTTACTTCTTCAGCAGAAGATCTCACAGCAGATGTTTGAGGTTCCTTTACGGCAGAGGAATTCGTAGCAGAGGTTGTTGTATCTTCGATCTGCTGTCCAGTACCTGATGACTCAGCATTCTTATCTTTGGGAGGTATGGCATCCTCCACTCTTCTAGGCATGACTTCTTCTGAGCTACTACTGCCGGTAGATCCTCCAGCTGATTCGCAAATTTGTACCTTTGTGCCTCTGGAATGCTCCTTGGCAATGAATTCACCAGAGTCGAGCATCTCATTGAACTCACCATCAGATAGAGCTTCCTCCTCGGGTACAATCTGTTCACCCTGATCAACTTCAACAAGAACTAATACTTCTTTTTCTTTACCCTTAGAGACCGCAGCAGTTGCGTGTGTTATCTCTGCTGGTTGCGAATCAGAGACCACTGGTGCTGACTGCTCAGCAGCTTGCTTGGCGTGTCTCTCATCGTGGGTTTGCTTAACCTGTTTGAACCTTCTGTCTCTGGCATCAAATTTTATCTGTGTCATGGTTTTCTGAAATTGTTTCATTTCAGCCTTCTTTTGTTCTTCAATTCTCTTTCTCTTCGTTTGTCGAAATCCTTTGAGACGTTCTTCAATATTCTTAGAGGACAGTGGAGTGTTGTCCTCCTTCTCCTTCTCAGCAGCTTGTTCAACAGAAGCTTTCTTCCTAGCTTCTTCAATTCCTGCATGTTGCTTTTCTTGTTCCTGTGGATCGACAGTCCTGAAGAGACGTTTGCGTGTCCTTCTCCTCCCGGTTGTTGCAACATCTGTGTTCTGTACTGTTGGAATCGGTTGAGCAATCTGACCCAAAATGAGAGTCGATGGTTGAGAAACTTCCTTTGACATGATTTCATTAATCTTATCGTGTGGCAGATCACCTAGCTCCACTATCTTCTCAAGATGCTGGAAACACTGCTCTGTTTCAGCGTTCTTGGCCAGTACAGCCACTTCTTCAACGGTCAGGGGAGAGGCTTGCTGCAACACTTGCTCACCTAAGGAGCGTTCATCCACTTCTTCGTCAGAGGTCGGTTTGTCACAGCATCCACATTTTTCTTTCCACTCAGCTTCTTCGGTTTCTTGAAGTCCAAAGGATTGGTTTCCTTCTTTGTTATAGGAATAAAGTCAGTAGATAGCAACTTTACTCCCCGATCAACTCTCTTATTTGTGAACAACATCTCCAAATACTTGCTTATCTTCAAACCGAAGTTGACATTAGAAGAAAATGTCCCATCAATGGACATGTGATCATTCTTCCGAGCATGTTCTGCCCATCGCTCAAAGAAGAATTCTGCCCAATTTCCTTTAATATTATCTGTCAGAGCCATCATCACGGCATACTTCTTTGCTGATAGTTCGGAATATGATCCAGCATCGCGCTGGAACATTTTAATCACCATTTCAGCCAAAATCTTGAAATCATCCTTTAAGGTGTTGATAGGAGTAGCAACCCTAAACGTCATCACTTGCCCCTTTCTATCTTTCAATTCTCCAGGTTTCTTCCATGAGTTCCACCTTCTCTCCATTTCTGCGAGATCGTTCACCTTGTATTGAGAAATCCTTTCTCCATAGTTTCTGAGGCCGAAATTTTTTGCAAGAACCTCGGCACTTACTTCAATGATGTTGCCGTAGATAGAGGTTTTGAAAGATTTCCTAGACTCGTCCATTACAGCCCTGGCATAGAATTCAGAAACCATATGGGGGTGAAAGTGTTCAGGTTCGGTAGAGAGATATTTTACCAACAGTTCGGAGTCAAGGATTTGCATGATCCATTCCAGGATGTGTTTCTTGGCGAGAGGTAAATATAGAATCCTATCCTTCATGATTTGAGCGAGACGCCTCTGTTCCTTCGTGAGTCCCGTCTGCTCTTTCTTCCATGCCATGACAACGAGTTGGCCATACGGAATCGATTCATCAATGTCCTCCATTTTCACTATCCCAGTGTAATCGGGTGCATGTCGCGCATGTAATGGCGAACCCGTAATGCGTGGGTACATGAAGGTGGGTAGTGGAGATAGAGATGTAGAAGTACTGGATTCTGGATTTTCGGTGGAGGGAGAGATAGGGTTTGAAGGATTTGTGGCCATGGTTGAGGATTCTGAACTTTTGGATGAGGATTTTGGGAGAGATTTGAGAGAGTGTGTGAGAAATTTCAGAGGGTTAGGGATTCGGATTTATCAGGAAAGTGGGGTGAGTCAAACTTTGAAGTATATTTGACTGACCTGTATGAATCCGACGGTTGGGGTCAAATGAAATCGACGACTGGATTCAACAAGGTATGCCGTGAGAGCGTACACGTTCCCACGAACACGAGGACTGAGGACGTGGCATGTCCTGATTTGTCGCCGCCGTCTGCGCGCATTAAATGCTCCTTTCTTGAAATTCAAAAAATGTCCCGCGTCTGAGTGGTGGAGGTTAGCAATCAAGTACATAGACTTAGTAGCCAGAGACCCTAGTCTCGAATAATGATTGCAGACTGCTGAGTAATCCCTCTCAGTAGATCATCTCACTCTCTTCAAATAAAATACTCACCACCCCTCGTCTTTTGTTTATACTCGAGTGATTCTGCCTCCGATAAGACATGTACTTTATGTGACGATTTCATCCTGTGTGCAACTGCTTGAAATCCAAGAGACATGATGATCCTACGTGATCCTCCATAAATATACGTCTCTTCTATTAATTAGTGAACAGGATTTGGATGTGTTTATAAGTACCACGTATTGAGATTCTCATGGTACACCTTCTGGCTATCCTTTACTTCATCTTCTTCTCTCTGTTCTAAAGAAATCTCGATTTTTCTTCTGAAAATATGAATCTTGCTTCCACTCTTTTCATACCAAGAAATCAGGTCCTGTGCGAGTCTTGCCTGTATTTGGAGCATGAAGCAAACTACATGGTGGCTGAGACAGTGATGTCCAGCATTCACCATAATGGTCTTGGAAAGTTCGTCAGTGTCACTCCTCACTGCTTCCAGAGGACGCACTTGCGGAATTTCCTCCAAACTTGCGATTCTGAGGGGGATGCCATTTATGGCTCTTTCCAGAATCAATTGATCAAATGGACTCCAGAAACATTCACTTCTGACTTCAACCTTCCCCGTGGTCCATTATATGTAATGGATTATCTTAAGACGGAGACGGCGCCAGAATGGACGGCATGGGAGAAATGGAGGGATGCTCCTCTGTTTGAATTTTCTCCTACTCCATCTGCATATGGTCTTCAGACCAAATATAGGGTCATCTTCCACATCGTCAGCGGCATGATTGTCGGTGACGATCCTCATGACATGACCTTTAATCGGGAAGTATGGAAGGCAATGATGGCCTTTGATGACAAGGCGGAGGTAGATTGGGTATCCTTCGTCTTCCAAGGTGTGCAGAGGTGTGTGCGAGGCTATCCGAATCAACCTCTTCCTTATGGGATGCAGCTTAGCTGGCTGCTCGAGCAGAGGTTTCTGGACCTTGCTGTTGGCCCTTCCAACCTCAGGGGGACTGACTTCTACCCCTTCCGGACCCTTCCGCTGTATTGACTGCTTATTTTCTTTAATGCCCTTGTAATGTCATTTCCCTTTTTCTGTTTTTGCATCTGTATATATATGTATATGAAATGACAAGTGTTTCCATTTCAAATGACTCGTAGTCTGATCATGCCATATTCTTCGATCCTTGACAAGCGAACTTTACTTCATCCATATATTGATTCAAAGTATCGATAATGATTTTGGATAACTTAGCAGAGTACAATCCCAAATGATTGTGTTGACTCACTACTGAGTAGATTTTTAATGAGAACTTAGCAGAGTGTGTACCTCTGCTAACGTCCTAGCAGCTTGATCATCTTAGCACCTACATCAACTCTGCTGATTACGTAGTGTAATCTGTGTCCCAATCTCTAGCAAAAATTGCTATTCTTTTGGATGTAAGATCCAACGATTGGGGGAGTTTCTGAAAAGGAATAGGTCGATGGCTTAGGAGTAGCACGTCCTTTCGTACATCCTCCCATGCTCCGAGAAAGGTTTGAATGTGTCTGACGTGGCTGCTTTTCACTCATTGCAGCCGTCTGCGTGCATTAAATGCGCCTTATCGGGTCTTGTCAATCTTAAATTGAATCTCCCCGCTTTGAACTTTGATATAGCAGATATCAAGCGTCACGGCAGAGCTGATTTGATTTCCATGCAGATATGAGGATCCCTCTATTTGCGTCATTTTGAATTCCGAGAGATGAATCATCATGACCTTTCAAGAGATTTCCAATCGGTAATAATTACTAAGCAATGACTATTCTCTCTATAAATAGTCTGCTTGCGATAAACCTTAATATCACAAGTTATCTGATCTCCATATTCCTCCATAACTTCCTTTCCAAATCCTTTCAAAAAAAAAAAATATTGATTCTTCAGGACAATCCCTAGAGGTGCGCCGCAACCAGATTCTTCATGAATCTGGTTTGTATTCATATTACAATGAAGATTACGCTATGGCTGAGAAGGTCATGGAAAAGATGAACAGGTGCGGATTGACGCAGTTTGTCACCGTCACCCCACGCCACGATCATGGGGATCTTCTTCGAGAGTTCATCAAGGATTGCATTGTTGAGGAAGGTGTCATTTACGGGTCCTTCCGCGGCAAGCTTGTCTGTTGGTCGCCTGACTACTTCGCTCGTTATTTTAGCCTTCCCAGGGGTCCAATCTCGGTGTTGGATTACCGAACGGTAGAGGTGGCCCCATAATGGTCGTCGTGGCAGAAGTGGCAACACTCTGCCAGGTTCGAGTTTTCCCCTTATGCTTCAGCGTCTGGTCTGCAGACTCCATATCGGGTGATGTTCCGCATCGCCCATAACATGCTATTGGGAGAAAGTTTAGATGACCTCTCCTTCTCAAGGGAAGTATGGCAGACCATGATGGCCATTGATGATGAGGTTGAGGCTGACTGGGCGGGCTACATCTTCAGCGGCGTTCAAGATTGCGTTCAGCTTTATCCCTCGGTGCCTCTGCTAAATGGGATGCAGCTCAGCTGGCTGCTGGAGCAGAGATTTCCTGAGATAGCAGAAGGCCGGTCCAACCTTCTAGAAGCTGACTTCTTCCCGTACAAGCCTCGTTCCCCCTAAAAAATCAAGCTGTTGTTGATTTTGCTATCCCCCATCTCTTTTGTAAATGAAGTTTCAAGTAATGAAATGAATTTTCTCTTCTCGATAGTTGTGCATCTGAGCTTTATTCCATATATATATATATATATATATATATATCCAACCGCAAAGAACTTATCTTCATATTCTCGTCAATTCATCAAGATTATTTTCAGTAGATCCCTTTCAAACAGGAAATATATGAACCTTTAAAGCTTGATCTACAACTTTGACATTTGCTGTATAATCAACAGTTGTCTGCTTAGCAACCTTTCACTAGCAGTTTTTTAATTATAGCAAGCTTTTCTCAGCAGACGAATTCAACACTCAATAAACATATGCTAGAAGAAATCCAATAAATTCAGAAAGAATGAAGGTAGCATTTCATTCATCCATAGCATTGTCTAACTCCATGAGACCCAATTTTATGCATAACTCCTTGAATCTGGATTCTGCTAGAGGTTTAGTGAATATATCTGCTATCTGATATTCAGTGCATATATAACAAACGGCAATGTCCTTCTTCTCTTGATGATCTCTGATGAAGTGGTGACGAATGTCAATGTGCTTAGTCCTTGAATGATGGACTGGGTTCTTCGTGATGCACATTGCACTGTTGTTGTCACAATAGATTGGCACACATTCTGGAGAAAGCCCATAGTCCTGCAATTGTTGCCTTATCCATAAGATTTGCGAGCAACAACTAGCAGCTGCAACATACTCTGCTTCGGTGGTTGACGATGCTACCGAATATTGCTTTTTGCTGAACCAGCTTATCAGCTTGTGTCCAAGAAATTGACATGTGCCACTAGTGCTCTTTCTATCAATCTTGCATCCTCCGAAGTCTGAGTCCGAATATCCACTCAGTGCTAGGCTATCTGATCTTGGATACCAAATTCCCAATCCTTCTGTGCACTTTAAATATCTCACAATCCTCTTGGTAGTATCAAGATGAGTCTTGTTGGGATTGGCTTGATATCTCGCACATAGGCCAACGGCATATGATATATCTGGTCTACTTGCCGTGAGGTATAGCAATGAACCAATTATACCCCTATAGAGAGTGGGATTCACCACTTCTCCTTCATTCTCAAGAGCGGCAATGCACGTGGTGCTGATTGGAATTCTTAAGCTCTTAGTCTTCTCTGGACAATACTTCGCAATCAAGTCGCGAGTATACTTCTTCTGATGAATAAAGATTCCTTCGCTAGACTGCTGGACTTGCAATCCAAGAAAGTATGACATCTTTCCCATCATACTCATTTGAAAATTGCTGGTCATGATTTTGGAAAATTTATCACATAATTCTTGATTTTTCGATCCAAAAATGATATCATCGACATATATTTGTACCGGCAGGATACTTGCTCCGTCTTCGATGCGAAAGAGAGTCTGATCAATTCTCTCTTTCTTAAATCCATTAGCTAGTAAGAACTTAGATAAAGTCCCATACCATGCTCTCGGTGCTTGCTTCAAACCGTACAGAGCTTTCCTGAGCCTATAGACCTGGTTTCCTTGCTCGAAGCCTGGTGGTTGTTCAACATAGACTTCCTCCTTGAGCTCACCATTTAAAAAGGCACTTTTTACATCCATTTGCATCACATCGAATTCGTGGTATGCAGCATACGCAAGAAATAGTCTGATTGCCTCTAGCCTTGCTACTGGAGCAAAGGTCTCATCATAATCTATGCCTTCACATTGTCTATATCCTTTGGCCACGAGTCGTGCCTTGTTCCTGACTACTAGGCCTGTCTCGTCCTTTTTGTTTTTGAACACCCATTTAGTGCCTATAACACTTTGATGTTCTGGCCTGTCTACTAGCTCCCACACATTGTTTCGTGTGAATTCAGCAAACTCCTCTTGCATAGCATTCACCCAATCTGGATCTAGTAAAGCTTCTTCAACTTTCTTGGGCTCTTCATGAGAAATGTAGCATGCTAACATCGCATTCACTTGTCTCGTCAAAATAGGATCATTGACATTTCCTAGAATATCTTCAAGAGGATGAGCGCGCAACCATGTTGGTCTGACTGGTCCGGCAGCATCTCCTTCCCCTGCGCAATCATCGTCTGGTACAATGTTCTCCGCAGCACCCTCCTGGTGCTCAGCATCTGGATTGTTAGCAACGTGTTCATCAGCAACTGGAATTTCTGCTACTGGATCTTCAGGAACGGGAACCTCTTCAGCAGGTCCTTCAGCAGCTGGAATCTCAGCAGCATCTCTGCCAAGACCTTCATCTGCAGTTATGCCTTCTTCCCCATTTGGAGTTGGTTTTGATATCTCCTCCTCTTCATCATCAAGAATTTCCAAGATATTTAGTTCATCATTGAGATGAATAGGTGTGGCCTATGCATGATCATTAGCATCACTGGCCTGGGCAGCAGTCTGGTCTCCAGCTGAGTGTGTCTTGTTTGGATTGCAGTCATTCATAGACTTAGTCGGATCAATACGCATATTTTCGAAAGAATTTAAGAACGTTTGATCATTGACATCATTAGTCTCATGATTGCTATCCACCTTTTCTTTAATAGCTCTGCGCACTAAAGTAGACTCATAAAAAATAACATTGCATGTTATTTCCACAATTCCGGTAGTCTTATTTAATACTCGATAACCTTTGTGAGTGGGGTGACCATATCCAAGAAGTACACCCTCATCTTACTTAGGTGAGAAAGTTTTAAGTTTTGACTTTCCGTTATGTGAATATAACATGTAGAACCGAATGCACGAAGATGAGTTATAGAAGGCTTACGACCGTTGTACACTTTATAGGGAGTCTTGTTAAATCTCCTAATGACAACACTCCTATTCTGTGTATAGCAAGCCGTCATCACTGCTTCACCCCAGTACTTAGCAGATAGCTTGGAGTCTGCTAGCATTGAGCGAACGGCCTCCTTCAACGTCCGATTTCTTCTTTCAACTAGCCCATTCTGCTGAGGAGTCCCAGCAGTAGATTTCTCATGTGCAATACCAGCTTCAGCACAGAAATCCATAAGTACACCATTACAGAACTCTGTTCCATTATCGGAACGAATCCTCTTCACAGTAACTTCCTTACTCTTTTTCTCCATGAGGATTAGCTCCGGTAGAATGAGCTTTACCTCATCTTTGGTCTTCAATAGGCGTACCCACGTGTACCTGGAAAAGTCATTGACCACCACAAGAGTATATAGTCGTTTACTTACAGTGGGTGGGTTGACAGGACCAAAAAGATCCATATGTAGTAGTTCTAGGATCCTTTGTGACGTGCCCTTCTCAGGATTGGTCTTGAATAAAGATCTGGTATGCTTTCCTTGTTGACAAGCTTTGCACACTCCTTCTTTGCGAAGAGTTTCAGTGGGCAGACCTACAACAAGCTTATTCTTGGCAAGGTAATTCATAGTTTTAAAGTTTAAGTGATTAAACCTCTTGTGCCACAACCATGTTGTCTCTTCTTTGTTCAGGGCTAGGAAGCAAGAATGTTGTTGACCGCTCTGCCAATCAACAATGTATAGGCCACCCTTGCGGATGCCTCTGAGCTTCACTTCACCTGTAATGGTGTCAGCAATAGAGCAACCTGTATTGACAAAGGATACGGTGTACCCATTCTCGCATAGTTGACTTATGCTGAGTAAATTGTGTTTCAGGTTGGAGGCAAGTGCTACGTTGATAATTATCAATCCATTGCGTTCAGTGCACTCTCTCCCAACAACTTTCCCTTCGCTGTAGTCTCCGAACTTGACTTTGGGACCATTGTATAGTCTTTGTATATATGAGAACAAGTCTTCGTTTCCCATCATATGTGCGGAGCAACCGCTATCCAGGACCCACTCGTTTGATATGCTCAGTGTCGTAGCACTTGGATCCTGTTCATGCAAGTCAATCAGGTTGATTTAGGTACCCGTTTAGCGTCGGGTCCTGCAGGATTAGCATGGATCAAAGTTCCTTTTGGAACCCACATCTTAGTGATTTTCAAGACTTTCCTCTTGATTTCACTTTTTACCACTTCCTCAACTTTTGATTTAACATGTTTGACATTGTTATATCTAGGTGTAGTGGTATGCTTAGCCTTCCTTGCCCTTTGGAATATGAATGAATTGGGCTCAGGCCTTACATAGGTGTTCCTCCTATGTAGCGTGTTCTGCTGATATGTAGGCATTACAGCATTGTAATGAACTTGCCTTCTTTGGTGAAAGGTAGGGTTTGTTGTCCTTGCGTTGGAAACAAAATGCTCAGCATTCCTTGGTCTTGCTGAATATGGTTTAGCATATGCTCTCGGATTTCTTTGTTGAGGTCCATCAGATACATACTTGGTATTCGTCCTGTTATTCATCTTCTGAGGCTTAATAGGTTCATGCATAGCATTCATCTTTAGGTTCCTCTGCTGAGATCCAGTAGATGTATGCTTAGCAGACTCTGATTTATGCCTCTGCTGAGATCTAGCTGACGAATACTTAGCAGTCTCTGAGGAAGACCTCTGCTAAGATCCTACATACGCATTATGCGGATGTCCATCCTTTTGCTTAGCAATTGGCTTAGCAATGGAGGATTCAGCAATGACAATTCCTTTTCCTTTTTCAGCAGTAATGGTTCCAGCAGATACAAATAAGATTGGTTTCTGCTTAGAGGAACTAGCATGAGTGTTTGGAATCTTTTTCGAGGATTCACATCCAAGCCCAGACTTATCTTTATGATGTCTTTGTCGGCTTACAATGGCATTGAGAGCTGCCCTGCTGGATGTATACGTACAAATGCAGTCCTCTCTAGGTGTACTTTTCAAAACAAGATTTTCTTTTTCTAATTTTTGAAATTTTTTCAAAAGTTGAAAGAAATCTGCTTTCCATTTTAAAAGTTCCTCACTTTCTAACCTTAGTCTTTCGACTTCCTCGGTTAAGGATTAAACATTTAATTGAAGTGAGGCATTTTCACCAACGATAGCATTTTTGATCTCATACATCTTGGAGAATTCAATTGAAAGCTTCGTCAAGTAATCTTCCTCAGAATCTAAAAAAGATTCTTCCGATTCATTCATGACTGTAATGCTAGAAATGTTGGTAATTAATACCTCATTTTCTTCAGCGGCTAGAGCTGATTCGCCACTCTGCTCAGCATCTGTATCAGCATCAGCAAACTGATCTTCGACAATATTTGCCATTAGTACGAACAGAGCTTCCTTGTTATCTTCTTCTTCTGAGGAATAGTAATACTCCTCGTCATTTTCCGGAATGTCAGAAGCCTTTGTCCTTGTTAGCAGTGTCCTGGTGACTGCTTTGACAGCACGTCTTTCAAATCTTTGCTTCAGACGCTCCCTTTCTTCTTTGCTGACTTTCGGACATTCATGCTTTAAATGATCTGGCGAACCACATTCAAAGCACGTCCTAGGCTTTCGCTCTGTTGAGCGGGTAGATGATGATGATTGCTGGATTTCTTTGGCCTCTTTCTCAGCTTTAGCTTCCATCATCAATTTCTGAAGTTTCTTCATCTGCTCTTACAGCTCACTGATCTTCAGATCAACAGGTTGAGAGCCTAAGGTTGAAACATCCTCCTTTGCTGGTGACGCTGGAGCAGGTCTTTCTTGCTTATAGAAGGGCTTCTTCATCTTGTACTTGTTGAAGTCCTTCTTAGCGAATTACGCTAGATCCTCAGAGTTAGCAGCGAGTGTTGATGAAGCTTGTGCCACGGCCGCTTCATTCTTTTTTGATTGCTGTATAATAAACTCGTGAGATTTAAGTTGAGCGAATACCTCGGATGTAGACATGTTGTTGAGGTCTTTTTCACTCAAGCTCGTCATCTTTGCGAAACAATCATCCCTTGGATGTAGTTTAGAGATAATCTTGTTGTTCATCTCTCCATTTCCATATTCTTTGCCCAGATTGCGAAGTTCTCTTATAATGGTATTGAATCGTTCTTCCATGGCTTGTATAGATTCACCTACAATCATAGAGAATGATTCATATTTGTCAACAGCTACCTGTAGCTTGTTACGCTTCATCTGGTCTGTTTCTTGGGATGATTCGCAGACATATTCCCACATTTCTTTGGCAGTATCAAAGTCAAGCGCTTTGTCAGCCATCAACTTTGGTAGAGAGTCATAGATTAGCTTCTTTGTCACGTGTTCCAACTGGGCTCTCTTTTTGTCCTCTGTTGTGTATTCTTCATAAGGCTTTGGAACCATTTGAGGTCTTGGTTCTTCTCCATCAACAGCAGGTCCTAAAAAAGTGTTAGCTTTCATAATTTTAATTGGACCTCTTTCAAGCACATCTGCCATTTCAGGATGTATGCTTTGAAGCTGTATAAGAGCAATCTTCTTCCATGACTTGAAGTTCTCCTTTGAGTACTTCCCAAGTGAGTGGTTCAACATTTTGTCCACGCCTTAAGTGATTTCCTGAGCTAGACAGACAAGACACATAAAAACAAGTAATAGTGCAAGGAAAAGATAGATCTGGTCTTAAGCGACTCAGAAGCAGTCGGTTTTTCAACCTACTGCTCTGATACCACTTGTTGGTCCTGATTTACCAGAGTCGTCATGTTTACACAAGAACACGAAATGCAGCGGAATGATTTAATGTCACTTACACTTAGGTTTTCCTTTGAAGATTATTTAAGCTCAGGGATGATTAAGGTTTCTTCACAGTTATACACTAGCAATATGATTGCTAGGTTTAAAAGCTCGTGCGTAATAAAACTGTAAATGAACACGATATTTATAGTGGTTCGATCCAAAAAGATCTATGTCCACTCCTTAGCCGAAACGCTAAGAATTTCACTAGGAAAGTATACAAAGTACAAGGAATCGTCTTTCCTGTGTAGTAGGACAGTGAACTTTCGACCTGGCTACTCCACAACTATCCTGCGTTACTTCGCAGTCCTTAGTCCGATTCAGCTACAGTCAAGCCAAGGGCGGGACCTTCATAAAACTTAACTTTTGCCAACAGTGATGGGAGTTTTTATAGTTCTCACCTGAACTTATCTGTTTTCGGCAAGATGCCCGTCGGAGTGAGATCTAGTTAGAAATAACTGTTGGATGCTTCCAAGATCGGAAGGTATCCCAATGATTGAATCCTTAAAAGGAATTCAATGTAACACTTGAGTGTCAGATCGTGAATGTAGGGGACACTCGGTGGTTGAGAGCTTTAAAGATTCTTCTTATCTTGTTAATGCTCTCGTGACTACTTTTCACTTTGTTTGTCTGAGGAATCTCTTGAGTGTGAGTTTATGAGTAAAGTGTGAATAAAGCAGTAGTCGACTCTCACTTTTGGACTTGCCTTTTATACTTGGAGATTCAACTTTTGAATCTCAATATCCGTTAGACACAACGGTTCCTTCGTCCAAGAGTGGATTGACTTTTCCGGTCGCCTTCTGCGTCGTACAGTACTTTCCAAACCATTCTGGGAAAGCTTTGTCCTTTGTGTGTACTTCTGTCAGAACGGGAGTGTAGCATTCGTTGATGCCTACTTCGTCTTGCTAAGTATTCTCAGAACCATCTGCTAGGCCTTTGATTGCTAACTCTCTTCTAGCGGTCTGCTTTTGCTAGAGTCTGACTGCTGACGCTTCAGCAAGGTTTAGCACTCGATTCCTCTAAAATGTTCTAGCAGATGCTGACTTCCTCAGCATTCTGCTAATCTTCTTCCGTCTGCTAAGAGAATCCTTCTTAGCAGTCTCTTCTTTATCATATGTTTCCTAACGTCTTAGCAAACATTCTCTTTAGCCTTCTTTGATATCTGTTTGAAGTGCTTCTAGCAGCCTATTCTATTACAACTCAATATTCACCCTATACAGGACATTACACGAGTTGCTAGACTATGCTAGAGTTCAGCAGTGATCGACCAAATGCTAAGGCTTTGATTCAACAAAACCTATTACAAATTTGATCCTAACGGGAAATCTCAAAATGATTCCCAACAAAATCCGAATCTGTGTACCCAACAGGACACAAGTTCTCACTCTGATATACAAGACAAAAGTCTCGTGTTTTCCTCAGATATTTGAGAATGTGTTTCACCGCATTCCAATGCGCCTGCCCGGGATTGGACTGATATCTTGCTGCCATACCGACAGCATAGCAGATATCTGGCCTCATGCAAAGCATAACATATATGAGACTTCCCACTGCCGAAGCATATGGTACTATAGACATCTCATTCTTCTTCTTCTCTGTCACAGGGCACTGTGACTTTAAAAGACGAATTCCATGACGATAAGGTAAAAGACCTCTCTTGGAATTTTCCATGCTAAAACGAGCCAACATAGTATCAATGTAAGCACCCTGGGATAAGCTCAACATCTTTTTCCTACGATTACGTAGGACTGTGATCTCAAGAATGTAACCAGCATTACCCAGATCTTTCATCTTAAACTGCTCGGATAACCAACCTTTTATGCCTGACAATTCTCCACATTGTCTCCAAATAGGAGAATGTCATCTACATAAAGTGCAAGGAAAATCACACTCCCACTGACACATAAACGGTACACACAACTTTAATATTCGCATTGTGCAAATCCATAGGATTTGATCACATCATCGAAATGCTTGTTCCTTGACCTTGAAGCTTGCTTAAGTCCATATAAGGACTTCTTGAGCTTCCAGACAAGATGCTCTTGATCATTCTACACATATCCTTCTGGTTGTTGCATGTAGATGTCACGACCTTCCTCAAGGTACCCGTTCAAGAACGCGGTTTTGACATCCATCTGCCAGATCTCAAGATCCATATGTGCTACTATGGATAGAAGTATCCGAATGGATTTTAACATAGCAACTGGTGAGAAGGTTTCATCATAGTCAATACCTTCCTTTTGACTATAACCTTTCGCCACAAGTCTGGCCTTAAACGCCGTTATATTACCACTTAAATCCTTCTTTCTCTTGTATACCCACTTACTGCCTATGGCCCGAAAACCTTCTGACAGTAAGGATTTCTGGTACACATCCATAGCTGTAATCGATTCTATTTCAGAATCCATGGCCTTTCGCCATTGATCAGCATCCTTGTCACCCATAGCTTTGTCGTATGTCCATGGGTCGGTATCATTCAGTCCGTCTTCAGGGATTAAGTCAGAAGACTCTTCCACGAACATATACCGTTCAGGTTGCCAAGACAATCTCCCACTACGACGAGGCCCCTTCAATGTGTCTGTGTTTGGTGCATTTACTTGTGATTCACCATCTTGCACAGGCGGCCATGCACCTGGTTCCATACCCAATTCGGGTATGCTCAGGTTGCTACGGGGTTCTCCTGATGAATTTGAATTTTTCTCTTCAATTTCTTAAAGTACAATCTCGCTCTTGGTCTTGTGGTTTCTTATGAATTCATCTTCTAGAAACCTTGCGTTGGTACTCACAACAATTTTCTGATCTTCTGGATCATAAAAGAAACCACCCTTTGTTTGCCTGGGATAGCCCACAAACAGCATTAACTTGGATCTTCCTTCCAACTTGTGAGCTTCCTTATTCAGCACGTATGCTGGACAACCCCATATTTTCAGCCTAGATAAATCAGGCTTTCGCCCATACCAGAGCTCTATAGGAGTTTTAGGAACTGACTTGGAAGGAACCATTCTAAGTAAGTACGCTGTTGTTTCTAGCGCATATCCCCAAAAGGAAATAGGTAAGCTGGCATAGCTCATCATTGATCTAACCATTTCCAACAGAGTTCTGTTTCTTCTCTCTGCTACACCATTCTGCTGAGGGGTGCCAGGTGCGGTCCACTGGGAAGTAATCCCTTGATCCGCCAGATACTGGAGAAACTCATTGCTGTGGTACTCCCCACGACGATCAGATCGCAGTGTCTTTATGGTTTTGTTCAACTTCTTCTCTACCTCAGCATTGAATTCCTTGAATTTCTCAAGGCATTCAGACTTGTAGTGAAGTAAATAAACAAATCCATATCTAGAGTAGTCATCTATAAAGGTGGCAAAGTATCTGTGCCCACCACGGGCTTGCGTTGACATAGGTCCACACAGATCAGAGTGGATGAGGTCCAACAAGTCATTTGCTCGAGACTGACTTGCCTTAAAAGGCCTGGTCGTCATCTTCCCCTCTATACAAGATTCACAAACTCTATGTGGAACTACATGGATTGGATCCATAATTCCACAATCAACGAGTTTCTTGATTCTTTTAAGATTGATATGACCAAGTCTCAAGTGCCAAAGATATGTAATATCCTCACTTGAAGAAAACTTTCGTTTTCGTTGATTAGACAAATTGTATGCCTCTGTCACTATTGGTTTGTTTGGGCATGTAATTACATAAAGAGAATCTTTTAGTAACCCATGACAGATAACAATGTTATTTCTCATGATAGAAACATTTTTATCAAAAATAACAGAAAATCCATCATCAAACAATTTGGAAACTGAAATCAAGTTTCGCCGAAAAGCCGGCACAAACAAAACATCTCTTAAAATTAAAACATTATTCCCAACACGTAAAGTAACATCTCCAATTGCTGCAGCAGAGACCTTAGCAGCATTTCCCATGGAGACGGTAACCTCACCATCTTCAAACTCTCTAGTCAGCTTGAACCCCTGCATAAGTAGCAAACATGATCAGTAGCTCCAGTATCCACTATCCACGAATGGACAGAAACCGATGCTAAACATGTTTCAATGACTAGTGCAGAAGATGTCGTACCGAGTCCCTCGGTGACAAACACCGGACATCTTACTTTACAGTGACCTTTCCTTTTGCATGTAGTACAGACTTTTCTCTTGTAAGCTTTGCCTCCAAATCTTTCTATAGGAACATCACTAGTCGATTCCTTCATGCTCACATCCTCTACACTCGGAAGTGGAAAGTTATAGTCAAGCACAACAGCAGACAAGGAGTCATTGATCTCTTGACCAGCCCCCAAGAAACTGATCAATTGATCCAGAGTGAACACCTTGTCTTCGACTATGGAAGTGAAGTCATAGAAAGATTCTGGAAGGGAGTCGTATATGACATCAGTGAATAACTGATCATTCATATTTCCACCATGAAAGATATAGAATCTTCTGAGGTGATCCATGTGCAGCACATGCTCCCTAATTTTACCACCTTGTATCATCTTACACTTCACAATTCTCATTATCAACTCGGCACTGGCAGTCTGTCCAAGCTTTCCATAAGTCATAATCAGATCTCTCCAAATCTTAACAGCGTCAGTACAATACTGATACTTGAGCTGGAGCTCCTCAATCATGGATGACCTGAGCATTGATAATAACTTATCGTTGCTCGCCTTCCATTTTTCAAAAGAGTTCCTAGAGGAATCTGAGGACTCAATGAAAGGTACAGCTGGACGAGGCACAAGTAACACAAACACAGTCTGTGTAGCAAACATGCATCGCTCCATGAGCCATTTCCATTCCAGGAAATTAGAACCCTTCAAGGGATTTTGTGCCAAAATACGAATAATGATAGACATATCTGAAAATGAATAAAGAAATAAATTAAGAACATACAACAGAACAATTGAAACAAATATGCATAGTAACCTTTAGATAAAACAATACAATTTGTTTCCTCCAATTGCCCAAGCTAATTCACCGCAAGCTACTAGAGTACACGTTTACGGCAAACGCTCAACCAGACCAAAATGATCCTTTAATTTCTTGACATGCTAGGTATCTTAAGCAAAAGAAATTAATATTGGAGATAACTTAGACCATGTTCACCTATCTTGAGCAGGGATCTCATGCATGTGTTGTGCTCAGGCAACATCTAAGGCAAAATAACCACAATCCTAACTCCGGACATTAAAAAGCATACGTACTCGACCCATGCCTTATGCCCTTAACATCCTTTGTTATCCCATTTAAATTAATCTTAGAGACTTGTGAAAGTTATCTCAATGCAAGCTACTGGAGTAGACGTTTGCTCAGAGGCTCCCACTTCTCATCTTAAAATAAATGTTTTATTTGGAAACCTCATCGCATTAGAACTGGTAATTTATTTCTAATGTAAGCTACTGGAGTAGACGTTTACACTTCGAAATGCCTTACTTCCAATGAGAGGTTGTATTTGTGGAGGTCTAATGATCTTGGTTAGAAAATAACCAAAATCTACCTTAGTATTTGTTGGGAAATTATTCCTAAAATCTCCCTTAGGACTTCTTTGTAAAAGGTTTTGTTGGATCAAACCTTATTTAGTTGGTCGATCATTTGCCGGACTTTAGAAAGTCTAGCACACTTTGTAAAGTCCTGTATAGGTTTTATATTGAGTTGTAATAGACTAGTATGCTAAGAAGATCTTCTAGCAGATACGAAGCAGATGACATCTGCTGAGAGTCGCTGAATAGCAGAATGCTAAGACATTAGCATTCATCAACAACTTACAACTGCTAGAAGAACAAACAAACAAAGGATAAAAGTGTCATGCGTCAACGAGAGTCTTCAGCTGACAAACAAAGGATCCTAGCAGGAACAATACACAGGATGCTGAAGTCTCACTGCCGTTCTGACAAAAAGCTCACACAAAGGACGAGACCTTCCCAAAGTAGTTAAGGAAGTACAAGTCAAAGACAAAAGCGACTGTCACAAACTAAACACTCTCGGATTAAGGAGCCGTTGAGTCTAACGGATATGGAGATTCAAAGTTTGAATCTCCATCTATAAAAGACAGATCCGAAAGTGGAGAGCACTACTGCTTCAATCACTACCGACATTCGCAAACTACACAAGTGTGAGATTCCTTTGACAAAGCGAACAAGTGAAAAGTAGTCAGTTGAGAGCTCGTGATAAAAAGCACATTCAAAGCCTTCAACAACCAAGAGTGTCTTCTCATTGAATATCTGACACTCATCCTTGAAGATTCTTGAACTTCCGTTAAGAATCTTCAATCATTGGGATAATTTCCTTACTAGGAGTATCCAACAGTCATTCTTGAAAAGGATTGACTCTGACGGGCGTTAGCCATATATTTATTGAGTTCAGGGGCAAACTATAACAGCCTCATTAGCGAAGGACAAGTTTTACGAAAGTGCGCCCTTAACTTGGCCGGAGCTGTGTTCGGAAAGTGCAAAGTATCGGAGGATAGCTGTGTTGTGGCCGGTTCGAAAGTTCGCCGCCTACTGCAAGTATTGGCGAATCCTTGTACTGATTGTATACTTTTCTAGTGAAATTCTTAGCATTTCGGCTAAGGAGTGGACGTAGATCTATTTGGATCGAACCACTATAAAATCTTGTGTTCATTTACTGTTTTATCACTTTACTATATAGAGTTGATTTGAAACCTAGCAACATAGTTGCTAGCGTATATCTGAAAATACACCTAAGTGACAACTTGAGCTAGCTAACAGTTTGAATACATTGATAAAAGTATAAGTGTAAGTGACGTATAATTATTCCGCTGCATTTCGTGTTAAGTCTTCATCACGACGACTCTGATATTAAAGGACCAACAAGTGGTATCAGAGCCAGGTTGAAAAACTGACTGCTTCTGAGTCGCTTAAGACCAGATCCGTATTTTCCTTGCACTTTTACCTGTTTATTCGTGTTTCACTTGTTTAGCTCAGAAGACAAGATGTTGAATCACTCTCTTGGAAAGTACAACAGGGAGAACTTCACAACATGGAAAAAGATGGCCTTAATACAGCTTCAGAGCATACACCCAGAAATGGTTGAGGTACTTGAAAGAGGTCCCATTAAGATCATGAAAGCTAACACTTTTATAGGACCTGTACCCGAACCCGCTGAAGGAGCTGATGAAGGAGATCAACCTAGACCCCCAAGGCCACGAAGACCCCAAATGGTTGAAAAACCTTTTGAGGAATATACAAGTGAAGACAAGAAAAGAGCTCAGCTGGAGCATGTTGCAAAGAAGTTAATCCTTGATTCTCTACCTAAACTGATGGCACAAAAAGCCTTAGAGTTCGATACAGCTAAAGAAATGTGGACGTATGTGTGCGAATCATCTCAGGAGACGGACCAGATGAAGCGTAACAAACTGCAGGTAGCTGTTGACAAATATGAATCTTTTTCTATGAATGCAGGAGAATCCATACAAGATATGGAAGAACGTTTCAATACCATCGTTGGAGAACTGAATAATCTTGGTAAGAAATACGAAAATGGGGAGATGAATCATAAGATTATCTCTAAACTATACCCCAGAGACGACTGGTTTGTTAAAATGACTAGTCTGAGTGAAAAAGACCTCAGCAAAATGACAACATCCGAGGTATTTGCTCAGCTAAAGTCACATGAATTCATAATACAACAGTCAAAAAGGAATGAAGCTGCGGTAGTACAATCTACTGCTAGTTCAGATGATTTAGCATATTTTGCCAAAAAGGATTTCAACAAGTTTAAACTAAAGAAATCCTATCATAATCAAGATAGATCTGTTCCGGTAACACAAACAAAAGAGGTTACTACAACCTCAGGATCCCATCCTGCTGATCTCAAGATCAGTGAATTAGAAGAACAGATGAAAAAACTTCAAAAGATGTTGATGGAGGCTAAAGCTGAAAAGGAGACAAAGGAAGTTCAACAGTCACCATCTCATGCCCGCTCAGCAGAGCGAAAGCCTAGGACTTGTTTTGAGTGTGGATCCCCTGACCACTTGAAACATGATTGTCCGAAAGTCAGCAAAGAAGAAAGGGAGCGTCTGAAGCAGAGATTTGAAAGACGTGCAGGCAATGCAGTCAAGAAAGCACTCTTAACTAGGACAGAAACTCAGGATATTCCAGAAAACGATGAAGAATACTATCTATCTTCAGAAGAAGAGGATGAAGAAGACATGCTAGTTCTAATGGCAGACATCGTGGAAGATCAATTTGCTGATGCAGATGCTGATCAGAATGCTGAAACGGCTCTAGCAGCCGAGAACAACGAGGTAATTTCAGTAAACATACCTAGCTTTACAACCTTTGATGAATGTGAGGATTTCATTTTAGACTCTGAGAAGATTATCTCACGAAGCTAAATGAAGAATTCTCTAAGATGTATGAAATCAAAAATATCATTATAAATGAGAACACCTCACTAAAGTTGGAAGTTTCAAATTTGACCAAGGAAGTCGAAAGACTAAGGTCTGCAAGTGAGGAACTTACAAAAATGAAAGCTGAATTTTCAATACTTTCTGAAAATTTCAAAATTCTTGAAAAAGAAAACATTTTGCTGAAAAACAAACCTAAAGAAAATTGCATTTGTACTTACACGACCAGTCAAGCTGTCTTGAATGCCGCAATTAATCAACAAAAGCACCACAAAGATAGAACTGGTGTTGGTTTTGATTGCTATGATAAAGGAGAATCTTCTAAGCAGAGGACTATTCAGTTTGTCTCTGCTGGAAAATTCATCTTTGGAGAAAAACTGAAAGAAAAGGCATCTGCTGAAGCATTCATTAGCGAATCTATGAAACCTCAGCAGAATACTAGAATGTCTGCTAAGGAACCTCAGCAGAGGTACGGTATATTCCAGCAGAATCCTAGAATATATGCTAAGGAATCATAGCAGAGGTACGATATACCTCAGAAGAATACTCGAATGTCTGCTATGGAACCTCAACAGAGGAATGCTAAAACCAAGCAGAATACGAGAATATATGCTTCACAACCATGGTCAGCAGAGTCTAGAAGGAATGCCGAGCAGTATGTATCTACTGCCAGGACAGCAAAATCTTCATTTCATACAAGCAAGCATGTTAATTACAATACTATAAAGTCTTCATATAATACATACACACCACATAGGCGGATCACCTATGTGAAGCCTGAGTCCAAATCAAACTCTTTCAAAAGGACAGTGAAGGCTCGACACACTACCACACCTCATTCTCAATTCAAGTATGCAAGATTTACTTATCCTAAGATTGGGAAAAGTATAAAGAGTGATGTCAAGAAGAAAATTTTGAAGATCACTCAAATGTGGGTTCCAAAAGGAACAATGACACTTGCTAATCCCGCAGGACCCGAGACTAAACGGGTACCTAAATCATTCTCTTAATTGTCTTGCAGAAACAGGATCTAAAAGTCAAGGAGTCAAGATCTCCAGATGAATGGATTCTTTATAGCGGCTGCTCAGGACATATGACTCGAAGAGCAAAATTATTCTCAGATTTACAAAGTGTTTATGGATCCTCAGTTATTTTTGGTGATAACAGCAGAGGAAGAGTCATTGGAAGAGGATGTGTAGAACAAGATGGAATCCGAATTGTTAATGTTGCTCTTGTTTCAAACCTTAAACACAACTTGATGAGCATCAGCCAACTATGTGAGAATGGATATAATGTTTATTTTATTGACTCTGGCTGTAATATTGTTGATAAGGTTACAGGAGAAGTGAAGCTTAGAGGCATCCGCAAGGGTGGACTATACGTGGTCGATTGGCAAAGTGGTCAACAGGACTCGTGCTTCGTAGCATTCAACAAAGACGAAACTAATTGGCTGTGGCATAAAAGATTGAATCATCTAAACTTCAAAACAATCAATTATTTAGCCAAACATAAGCTGGTAGAAGGACTGCCTATGGAATCTTTCCGAAAGGAAGGAGTGTGTAAAGCATGTCAACAAGGAAAACAGACAAAGGCATCCTTCAAATCAAATCCAGAAAAGGATACCTCAGGGAGAATTCTTGAACTTTTACACATGGATCTGTTTGGTCCTGTCAAACCACCCACAGTAAATAAGAAAATGTATACACTTGTGGTTGTTGATGATTTTTCCAGGTACACATGGGTTCAGCTCCTAAAAAGCAAAGATGAAGTAAAGACCCTGCTACCTGAGCTGATCCTTAAAGAGCAGAACAACAAGGAAGTTACAGTTAAAAGGATTAGATCAGATAATGGAACGGAATTCTGTAATGGAATTTTGATGGACTTCTGTGCGGAAGCTGGTATTCATCATGAAAAATCCACTGTTAGAACACCACAACAGAACGGGTTAGCAGAACGAAGAAACAGAACCTTAAAGGAAGCAGCGAGGTCTATGCTTGCTGATTCAGGACTCAATGGAAAGTATTGGGGAGAAGCTATCATGATTGCTTGCTACACTCAGAACAGGAGTGCGGTTAATGGCAGATTCAACAAAACTCCTTATGAAGTGTATAATGGTCGTAAGCCTTCTATTAAACACTTTCGTGCTTTCGGTTCAACATGTTATATCCATAACAATGGGAAGTCTAAACTTAACACTTTTTCGCCTAAGTCTGATGAAGGTGTTTTCCTGGGATATGGACACCCATCTCACAAAGGCTATCGAGTGTTAAACATGACTACTCGACTTGTGGAAATAACATGTAATGTTATTTGTGATGAGTCTACTTTAGTGCGCAGGGCTAACAAAGAACAGAAGGATGACAATCATGAGACCAATGATATCTATGATCAATCTGTACAAAAATCTTTTGAAAACATGAGTATTGATCCGATTAGGTCTACGACTGATGTCAATCCAGAAACTTCGCACTCAGCAGGTGACCAGACTGCTGACAAGGCAAGTGATGCTATTGACCATGCTGAGGCCCCATCTTCTATCTATCTAAATGAAAATTTAGATGTTGCTGGAATTCTTGATGATCAAGGTGACGTGGAAGCTGCTGAAGATCTTAGCAAAGGAGTTGCTGAGATTCCAATCGAAGAAGAACCAGTTGCTGAAATTCCAGCAGATGCTGCACCTATGAATGTCATCCCCGATGATGAAGTCCCTGTAGCAGATACAGAAGAAGAAACTAACGACGTCCCAGTTGCTGAACGCTGGGAGAATGAAGACAATGAAGAAGAGAATGTCCCTGATGAAAATCACCAAGGAGGAGCACCGGTTGCTGAAATTCCAGCACGTATCAGACCTACATGGTTACGTGTGCACCCCTTAGATGGTGTTCTTGGAAACATAAATGATCCTATCTTAACCAGACAAGGAAACGGCAATGCTATGCTAGCGTGCTACATCTCTAATGAAGAACCCAAGAAAATCGAAGAAGCTCTGCTAGATCCAGATTGGGTGAACGCTATGCAAGAGGAACTTGCAGAATTCACACGAAACAATGTGTGGGAACTAGTTGACAGACCAGAGCACCAGAGTGTTATTGGGACAAAGTGGGTATTCAAGAACAAGAAGGATGAATCAGGCTTTGTGGTTCGGAACAAAGCACGTCTTGTGGCCAAAGGATATAGACAATGTGAAGGCATAGATTATGATGAAACCTTCGCCCCAGTAGCAAGACTAGAGGCAATCCGCCTATTTCTGGCATATGCTGCATACTATGGATTTGATGTAATGCAAATGGATGTGAAGAGTGCCTTTCTAAATGGAGAGCTCAAGGAGGAAGTCTATGTCGAGCAACCTCCGGGATTTGAGCAAGGCAATCAAGTATTCAGGCTCAAGAAGGCACTATATGGTCTGAAGCAAGCACCAAGAGCCTGGTATGGAACTCTGTCTAAATTTTTATTGAATAATGGATTTCAGAAAAGGAGGATAGATCAAACTCTCTTTCGCATTAAAGATGGAGATAGCATTCTGCTAGTTCAAATATATGTTGATGATATAATCTTTGGATCAAAGAATCAAGATTTATGTGATAGGTTCGCCGATCTCATGACTAGCCATTTCCAAATGAGCATGATGGGAAAAATGTCTTATTTTCTTGGACTGCAAGTTCATCAATCCAAAGAAGGAATATTCATTCATCAGAAGAAGTATGCTCGTGACTTAATTGCTAAATATTGTCCGGAGAAGACCAAGAGTCTGCGCATACCTATCAGCACAACATGCATTGCTGCTCTTGAAAAAGAAGGAGATGATGTGAATCCTACTCTTTACAGAGGGATCATAGGTTCACTACTATATCTCACCGCTAGCAGACCAGATATCTCGTATGCCGTGGGATTATGTGCTAGATACCAAGCCAAGCCTAAGAAGGTCCACTTTGATACTGCTAAGAGAATTGTTCGCTATTTGAAGTGTACAAAAGGACTAGGAATTTGGTATCCCAGAGAAGATAGTCTCGCTTTGAGTGGATATTCAGATTCTGATTTTGGAGGATGTAAAATCGACAGGAAAAGCACGAGTGGCACGTGTCAATTTCTAGGACACAAGCTTATTAGTTGGTTCAGCAAAAAGTAGCACTCTGTTGCTTTCTCCACCACTGAAGCAGAGTATGTGGCTGCTGCTAGCTGTTGTTCGCAAATTCTCTGGATAAAGCAACAACTACAAGATTACGGGATTTCTCCTGAATGTGTACCTATCTACTGCGACAACAATAGTGCCATGTGCATCACAAAGAATCATGTTCATCAATCTCAAACCAAGCATATAGATATTCGTCATCACTTCATACGAGATCATCAGGAAAAGAATGATATCGATGTTCGCCACATTGGCACCGAAGATCAGATAGCAGACATATTTACAAAGCCTCTCCCAGAAACCAGATTTAAAGAATTATGCTTAAAGTTGGGACTGATGGAATTAGATGAAGATGTGGATGAATGAGTCCTAGCTCTCATTCTTTCTATGAGGATATTCTTGAAATTTGTTTGATGGCTATTACTTTCTGAATGATATTTCTTCGACTTGCTGAAAATATCTTGACATTAAGAAATGCTGAACAATATCATAAACACAATTGAAAAGAAGGGATCTAAATCAGCATATCCATTCAACAGAAGGACGACAGACTTCAAAAGCTACACAGTGTTACAAAAAGGAAAGATCAGAAACACCCAACCCTATACCATCTTTTGCTACAAATTTAACAATATTTTTTTGGACGCCAAAGGGAGGAGAGCTCGGAACATTCTTCAACCAGAGTTAGGAAAGTGAGCTCTCAAGGGATAAAAGTCAAAACCCATCAAAGGGATGCCTTCAGAGACAAGATGAGGAAACCTCCGCTCTAGCAACCAACTCAGCTGCATGGCAGTTGGCAGCGGAACCTGAGGAAAGAGGTCGATGCACTCCTTCACCCCCTCAAAGAAGAACCCTGCCCAGTCAACTCCTTCATCTCCGAATCAATGGCCATCATGGCCCTCCAGATCCTTGGGTTGAACACGTAGTTGTCAGCAGGAACTCCAAAAGTGACATTGCTAACAATGTCAAAGAGGACTCTATACTCCTCTTTCAACTCCAAGCATGATGGAGTTGGTGAAAAGTCATAGTTGTCCGACTGCCTCCACTTATCCCAGTAGCTGAACTCTGGAGCAGTCATATGGCGGTAGACATCCATAACGCGAGTGGGACCCCGTGGAAGGCCAAACTCCTGCGAGAAGAGGGTTGGAGTCCAACAAACCCCTTGGTTATCAAAGGAGCTCCATATGGCATCATCAGTGGTTTGACATCTGAAGATAAAGCTCTGTAGAGCTCGTTTCTGATAACGTGATGGCATAGTCATCAGAAATTGGGTTAGACAACTCTCATGAAGAGATCCCATAACAAAATTAGCAACGCGACAATTATTTCCATACTCATAATACAACCCTGATTCATGAAGAATCTGGTTGCGAGTAACGCTTAAATCGCTTGGAGCAATAGTAACGTGATGCATTTTGGAAAGAAGAAAATGCTCTGCTAAATGGAGTGGAAGAGATGGAATTCAAGACAACAAGTGGGATGTTATATATACAGCTGGATTGTGGTTCTCTCCTCAGAGGGAACATTCTCCCAAAAAGTGTCTTGTCAACTCAACTCAGAGGGCGGAAGTCGAGGTGTCTCGACGAGTTGGGAAGCACCACCTGTCTTGCTAAAGCTACTTACGGCAAGACGACCTACCTGAGTATTATGGCGTTATCTTCCACGAATGCTCAAAGAAGACACCAAAGGATATCCCAAATCCATTGATTAAGACATAAACCTATCGTCTTAAATGAAAGCACTTGATGACCATGTGTGGAAAACTGTGGCCTACATCAGAAACAAGAGAATTGCCACAGAAATTCAACACAATCACAAGACAGTTTGCCAGGATACTGATGCAAGCATATCCTAGACAGAGTATTGGATGAGATGTTATTCTTATCTTTATCTCTTAGTTTTTCAGAAGACGACGTTAAGTATTCTGGAAGATGACTACATCTACTGAAGAATACTCATTATAGCAATCTGCTAACACCAAGAATGCTAAGCAAAAATTGGTTGCTGATTTTTATCAGCGAATGACATTATTGAAAGATAACAACGAATAGTTGTGCAGAATCTAAATATTCTCTCATTCCATTCATTGAAAAAAGTCATTACAAAGGAAGATGAGAAAATTGAAAACAACAATATGACGGCTATTCTAGGAAGAAGGAAGCTTAAAAGGGAAAAAGTCTGCATCTACAATGTTCGAACGTTCTTCTGCTATCCAAGGGAAGCTCTGCTCCAGCAGCCAACTAAACTGCATTCCATTCAGCAAAGGCACTGCCGGGTAATATTGGACACAGTCTCGAACGTTATCGTAGATATATTTCGCCCAATCTACCTCGACCCCATCGTCAATGGACATCATGATCTGCCACGTTTCTTTTGAAAAGAAAGTGTCATCAAGGTCCTCTCCCATCAACATGTTGTTAGCAACACGGAAGAGCACCCAATAAGGAGTGCGGAGATCGTATGCTGAGACAGAAAGGGAAAACTCCGACGAAGGAGATCGTCTCCACTTCTGCCACGCTGACCATTCAGGAGCAATGTCCGTCACACGATAGTCGAATACTGACCCAAGACCTCTGGGAAGGCCGAATCGACGAGAGAAGACATCCGGTGACCAATAGATTAGCTTGCCACTGAAGGAACCATAAATCCCCCCTTCCTCCACAGAACAGTCCTCAATAAATTCTCGAAGAACATCACCCTGGAAACATCTTGGAGTAGCTGTGATGAATTGGGTCAATCCACTTCGATTCAACTTCGACATGACGATTTCCGCCACTCTAGGATTGTTGTCATACAGGGAGTACAAACCAGACTCATGAAGGATCTGGTTTCGGCGCAACTCCAGAGATTGACCTGGTGAATCCATTTTCTTGAAAATTTCTGAACAAATTAGGGAAAAGTTCAGAAAAGAATTCTTGTGATGACAAAGATACACACAAGAAGGGTATTTATAAAGAAAAATCATAACTTTTTTCTTGAGAATCGATTCAATTCAGAGTTAATGATCATCTGTTATACGACGAATGGACAGACGCCACGACAGATTGGTCAAAGTGTCTCTTGAAAATAATCGACGCATGGAGAGACGCACGCATTGAAGGTCGTCGTTCCATCTGCTAGAAGATAAGGTCTCTGCTAGAGATGAGGACTCTGCTAGAGATGAGGTATATGCTAAAGATGAGGACTCTGCTAGAGATGAGGTCTCTGCTAGAGATGAGGTCTCTGCTAGATGACGAGAACTCTGCTAGAAGTTGAGTACTCTGCTAGAAACAATATCTCTGCTAGATGACAAGAACTCTGCTACACGTTTTCAAAAGTGGTATCTGCTACGTTTTCATCATAACATATGGATATGCTACCAAACATCCATCTGCTAGGACCTTAGCAGAATGTATACAAATTTCATCATGAGATTTGCTTATCACAAGGTTATTATCAAGCAGATAATTGATATTGAGTGAGTGTCTATGAAATTGTTTCAAATGAAACATAGATATCATCTTACAGATCAGCAAAATATTTACATAAACAGAGGATACAACCAAGTCAGAAGGGCGACAAAGGCATAAATGGACAAAAATCTACTCCTCGAAGGTTCGAGGGACCTAGAGTAAGATCCTGATATCGCTGCTCAAACAACCAACTCAATGGCATTCCGTAGGGGAGATGAAGATGCGGGAACTGCTGAACACTTCGCCGCACTCTCTGATAGAAGAAATTAGCCCAATCAACATTTGCCATATCATCAATAGCCATCATGGCTTTCCAAACGTCACGAGAAAATATCATGTTTTCAGGATTCTCTCCCACCACCATACCACAGACTATCTCGAAGAAAACCTGGTATCGTGTCTGCAATCCATATGCTGATGGAGTCGGCGAGAACTCAAGCTCGGATGAATGCCTCCATTTCATCCATGAAGACCACTCCGGAGCTATTTCATCATTGCGATAGTCCTGGACGGAAATTGGGCCTCTCGGAAGACCGAATTCTGAAGCAAAAGTATCCACCGTCCACATCTCCAATTGATCCCTGAAGACACCAACAATGGCGTCTCCAATGAGTTTGCATGATCGGATGAACTGCTGAAGCAGTCCTCTGTGGAATGTATGAGGGGTCAGGGATACGAATCTGCCAACGCCACTCGCATGAAGCCTTGACATAACCCCCTCCGCTATATGGTACTCTGTTTCATACTCTTCATATAACCCAGAATCACAGAGGATCCTGTGTTGAGGAACGAAGAGTGTACTGGATAATTCCATTTTTTTGAAAGAAGGATTTCTTTTCGAAAGGATGAGAAGAAAAGCAACGATTGCTAGAAGGGTGTACACAAGGAGATTGTATCATTGAATCGTTTGGCCATCCTATTTATAGAGTAATTATGATTACTCCTGATCCAGGAATGCGAACGGTTGCATTAAGGAGAACAGTAATCGCCTTAAGTGAAGGTCAAATCGGAGGAAATTTCTATTATACGCCCCATGACGCTACGTAGGAATACGTGGTAGTTTCTGATCATCTCTGCTAATTCCGGCTGCTGAAGATTTCAAATCAGGCACGGAAGAGTACCTTTCATGATGAGGCGCATTTAATGCACGCAGAACGGCGGCAACGAATAAGGCGGTGCCACGTCAACAGCACTCAAGCTCTTGACGACGCGCATATTCGCACGATCTCACTCTCTACCCCAACCGTTGATTTACATTAAAATGCATACCATCCTCATCGTCAATCTCTTCTCGTACTCCAAAATCTTCTACCCACTAATTAGATTTCATATCTCCATTTTTTTCAAACCCTTCATCTCTCGTCCCTGCAAAACCCTCTCCAACCTCCACAAACCTCCAAAAATACCCAACCATGGCTTCAAACCAAAACTCTCCAACCTCCTCCAGTCAGGAATCAAAACATTCACCAAATACAGAATCATTACCAACTGGAAATTCCGAAGCGATTCAATTTCAACAACCCTCATTTATCTATCCCTCCACCGCTTGCTCACCCCTGCATGTACGACATGCACCCGGTTTCACTGGAATTGAGAAGAAGGAAGACATAGATGAGCCATTCCTTACTGCACATTAGTAACAATGGCCAGACAGAAGAAGCTGTCCACCCATTCGGCGGAACGGAGACGAGTGGCCCAGATCATGAAAGACAGGACTCTGTACATGCCGCTCGCCAGCAAACACTTTCCCAAGTGGATCCTAAATCTCCTCGATTCCGAGCTACTGGTAAAGTATCTCACTGCTGAACCTGATCAATTTCATCCGCATATGGTTGCTGAATTCTATGCTAGGGCAGTTATGAGTGAGGATCAGAAGTCATTTAGGACATGTGTATATGGGAATATTGTAGAGGTTAATGCTGAGTTACTGTCTCGAATATTTGGACTTCAAAATTTTGGAACCAAAATCTCTCAATATAAGGTGAATGATGTAGTTGAAATGGAAAGAAGGTGGAACCTTTGGAAGAAGTTAGGAGAGAAAGGACAATAAAGTACGTTCAAGGTTAACACCTCAATCAATACATTGAATGAGGAATACAAACTACTTGCAGAGATTGTAATAAAGATGCTCCAGTGCGATGCTGGTTCATACTCGGAGCTCTCTGCTAAGAAGTATGCCGTGATGATGGCGTTAAACGACAATGTTAAGGGTAATTGGGCTGAGTTCATATTTGAACGGTGGGCAGAGCATGCCAAGAAGAACGCACACATGGAGATAGATGGAACATTCTCCTCGAATGTAAACTTTGGTTTGAAGATTAGTAAATTCTTGGAGATTTTGTTCACCAACACAGGAGTAGATCGTGGAGTTGCACTCCTTTCCACAGACTACATTCCTGTAACAAGACACAAGCCTAAGCCGGTCAATGTCAGGAATCCTCGAAAGCTGAAAGGAAAATCCAATGTAGACAAGAATAAACCTACCTCCCCTGAAGAATCTGATGAAGCAAATTTAGCCGTGCAAATACTACAACCCTCCATCCCTATGACAGAAGAGGAAATAGCAGTGTTGCGAACAAATGCTGAAACAGAGCATTGCTTCACAAATCTCAAAGAAATCGAGAAGTTAGGGAATCTACCGGCTGATCAGATCAATGATATTTTGACCTCAAGGGAAGCAGAACAACATCCGATTATTCTCGGAGACATGGCTTTACCATACCAAACAAAGAAGAGAACTACAGATACTTCTCCTGCATCTAAAGCAAAGAAGAAGACCAGGAGAAAGTTGGTATTACTTACCGACAAGGAAGAATTGGAAAAAGCCGAAGTAGAGAAAAGATCTGATGAAGATGTTGATCAAATTGCTGTTGATATAATAGCAGAGCAGGACTCTACTGAAGTTAACACTGAGGAAACCACTGAAGTTGATCCAGACTACATTCCTAAATCTCTCAGCAATATGGAAGAACGCACTAAAGAGACAAGGAAAACGAAGAGACAGCGCGAAGCCACTCTCAAGGATATTGAGAAGAGGAATTATCAGAAATTCATTAGAGACCTAACATTCGAAGCAAGAGACAGAAACTTCGAGCGAGTCAAGTCTGTTGCTGAAGAGTTTATGGCTCAGAAGAGAGCTGCTAAACAGACACAACTAGAAGAACACACTGCGAAGAAAAGTAAAAGCACTGGACATGATGCTATATCTTCACAAGATACTATATCAGACAAAGAAACTAACAAGGAATGCAGTGCTAGCAGAGGAGTCAATGCTAGCAGAGCCGAAGCGTCTAATATAGTGGATGACGTATTAGCAGAACAAGTGGATCAATTCACAACAGTAAATATTGTTGTTGAAGGAAATCCAATTACAGCAGTGAACGAGGGCACGACAGCCATTCCAGCAGATATCACCATGACAAATGATGATGAAGAACCTGCTGATGAACTGCAATGCCTAGCAGACAAGGCCAGGAACAAAGGAAAAGGGAAAGCTGCTTCAGAAGAGGAAACAGTTCTCAATCCCTCATCTGATCAGCAGACAATCATTGAAGAAGAGGAATTATCAGATAAAGCACTCTCCAAATTACTGAGGTCTCAAGCCTTAACTGATGCAGAATCAAGTAGAGCTCGAGGTACTGAAGAACAGGTTGATTCCATTCTCCGTGATTCACACTCACCTGTCGAAGAGAATGATTCTCTGTTCACTGATCTTGAATCATTTTGCATTTCTGATTCTGATTCTGATGGAGAATCTGAGGAGATTTTCAATGCCAAATACCTGAGGAAGGTAACATCTGGATCAGATACTCCTCTCCGAGTGCCTCTCAATGGCTTGCCTGGACCTCGCTATCATCTACGAAGAATCGGTCAATGGTGTGCAACGGTCTATCCTGAAGAATTGCCCAACTCTGATCTCACACCTATGGCTGAAGAGATAGAGTTGTTTGTTCAATCCGAAATGGAAAGAGCCATTGCTGACTTATTCCACACCGTATTGGATGAATCAACGTCGGAAGGACGTTTGTTAACAGAAGAGTTTCGACGATGGAAGAAATGTGATTACATTATGCATCAACTTTGTTTTGAAGAAAAAGCACTGGTGTTTGCAGCTAAGGGATTAAACTTCTGGAGACGTGAGGAACGTTGGTGCTTCGATTGGATTGATCAAGTTCCGGGGATGAAATAGTTCTCAGATAAGCAAGTGATGTGCAGACTTCAAGCCATCCGAGAACACCATTTTCTCTCAAAGACTGCAGGATTACCCAAATCCACCTTCGCACCTGATGGAGACTCTGATGCCAGGGTTGAACTGTCCAAGCATCAAGCAAGAGCTGCCGTTGCTTACAGGAAATGACAGATGGAGTATAAAATTCAACAGGCAGAGAAACTCAAAGCTCGAATAGCGGCACAGGCCATTGAGCGTGCTGCTCTGGAATCTGACTACCGAGATATGCAGTTAGCCAAATTCCTGAACATTGATATTCAGGAAATAGTCAAGGAAGCTCAAGAAGCAGAGGCTCGGATTGTTCAGGAGACCGCACAAATTCTGGATGCTGCTAATCGGATGGTATATGAGGAAGTCTGTTATCAAGCATATGTTGATGCGAGTACTAGTCGAGTACAGCAACCATTTATTCCAACAAGTCAAGATCTCATTACGACTACTTCCTTCAATGCCACTCCAATAACCTCATTACAAATACCCTTTCCATTGAATGCGGAAATAGCTGAAGCCTTTAACTCCTATTTGCAAGTAGCCATTGATGGAAGAGTAGCAGAGGCAACCACCCACCTGAGAAGAGAAATTGATGAAGTTCGAAGCGATGTATCCTATGTTCGGTCAGAGTCTGCTGAGAACAAGTTGGCTATTTCTGAGAATAAGGCAGGACTGGAGGTCGTTCAAAAGGACTTAGCCGAAATAAAGACGACCCTAACCAGAACTGTGGTGGCTTATGGTATCAACTTTTTGGCTGCAATCAAAGAGGGGGAAGAAAGAAGAAAGGCTGACCAAGAGCGAACAAGAAAAGAAAATGAGGAGTTAGCCGCAAAGCAAGAGGAGTTAAGGAGAAAAGAAGAAGAAGCGAAGGGGGAGTTAAAAAGAAAAGAACAAGAAGCTAGATTAGAATTACAAAGAAAGGAGCACGAACTTCAACTGCAAAAGATTGCAATGGAGCAGGAGAAGCTGGCCAAATAACTGGAGCGTGAGGCTGCTGAAAGAGAATCAGGAACAAATCTTCTTGAGAACTTCATGAAGTTTACCATGGAAAGGTTTGCTGATATTCAGAAGAGCAACTCATCAAATTCAGCAGACAGCAAGAAGGACAAGCCAGCACCCGGCTCTTGAGCGTCAAGGTCAATTTTTTTTTTGCCAAATCTTTTTTATTATCTCTTTATCTCTGAAACCAATTTGTACTTAAACTTGCAATATCATATATAAAATTGGATCAGAATTAGACAATTTCTCTTTGTCCACCTCTGATTTTTACTGGTGTGCTCTAGCTGACTTACACTTCTGGTGTACTCAACAATATTTTTTATCATGTGGATATGGAAATTATATTTTGATTAATGAATGCTTGCTGATTTGATGGGTGCTAGAACCTCTAGCATATTACCTTTGTGCAAACATTCACTCATATTAATCGAGAAATATTCCCCAGCACATGTTGAGGGGGAATTTGATTACAATTTTTTTTTTTTTTTGCTCGAACCTAGTTGGAAAAACTCTGTGTTAGATTAATAGAATAGCATAGCCTTGTAAAACACAGACATTCTTCCACTTATGGTCAGCAAATGATAAATAAGCTTTGATTGCACCAAAAAGGGGGAAATTGTTGGGAAATTATTCCTAAAATCTCCCTTAGGACTTCTTTGTAAAAGGTTTTGTTGGATCAAACCTTATTTAGTTGGTCGATCATTTGCCGGACTTTAGAAATTCTAGCACACTTTGTAAAGTCCTGTATAGGTTTTATATTGAGTTGTAATAGACTAGTATGCTAAGAAGATCTTCTAGCAGATACGAAGCAGATGACATCTGCTGAGAGTCGCTGAATAGCAGAATGCTAAGACATTAGCATTCATCAACAACTTACAACCGCCGCCTGCAGCTGGCTCGCACCGCCTGGAGGTCGTCGCCGTCCCACCTGCTCGTCACCATCATCGTCGGCCGTCCATGCAGCGAGGAAGCCGGCCGAGCAGACATGACACGCGCAGGGCGCAGCCCAGCCATGCACGGCGCAACCCTAGGGTTGTAGCCGCACGCTGCCGCCACCCTCACCGCTGCTGCTGCCGCCTGCTGCTCCCCTCCGTCCACTGCACAGGCCCGACGGCCAGCCGCTGCCTGCGGCCAGGCTGAATGCGTGCGCGCGTGCGGGGAAAAGCGGCCCAGCCGCGCACGGCCAAAACCCTAGGGTTTGCCGTGCGCCACCGCATTCCACCGTGCACCGCCGCCATCATCTCCTGCGATGTCGTGTTCTTCGTTCTTCAATTCTCGTCCTTCTTTCGGATCCAATATTACAGATTTGAAAGAAAATAATACAAAGTATATCTAAATCTATTACAATGATTTTCCCTATCAAATCTGACCACGGATTTTCCCGTGGTGAAAAACAGATCTAAAAAATGAGAAGGCCACGAGAACAAAACATACACAACACTTTAAATCCATCCATGTACATACAAATTTATTTAATTAAATTTATCAAGGATAGAGCCTATGAACTAGAACCTGGCTCTGATACCAGTTGTAGGATTCGATTCTATGACTAACAATATTAGTTGTTATTTAATTCGCAGGACCGTTCTTAGGATATCAAGAACAAATTCAATTAAATAAACCATGCCACCCTATTCATGATTCTAGAATAATTAATTGCATAGGGTGGATTCAAAAGAATACTTGATCTTCAATTGTTTGATCTACAGATCTAGATTGGAGGATGAACGATGAAGTTAAATCTGAAGCAGAATGGAACGTTGCTTTGATTGTGTTCCTACAGATTTGACCTTCTGATCTGTTCCCTTGCTTCTTGGAAATCTGGTGAGGATTATCTATCAAGTTGAATCAAAAAGCCGGAGGATTCGATCAGAAAAACCCTCCCTCTGATCGCCGATTTCTCTCCCTCTCTTAATTCAATATTCTGATTTGAATATTAAATTGTATACTGTGGTGGCTACTTCTGACCTAGAGAGAAATCCTTTATATAGTGTTAGGGTTTTAAGAAACCCTAACCCTAATGGGCTTGAGCAGTTTGTGGGCCAGACCAGGGATCAAATGCAAATAATAAAGTGGGCCCTCTTTATTAATTAATCCTTCTTTGTTCAACCCAGAACATAATCAATTAATAAAACATTGTTTTAACCTTCACCACGGTAACAATGCTGACTCGCCCCTTTATTACCACGTTATTAGGAACGGGTTGCATTAAACTAACATGATCCACATATTTAAGGTTTTAGACATTCATTAATTAATTTGGTTTATGACAATCAACCACAATTAATTAATTTCTTATTTCTTGATTAATACCACTCACTCCTTATCTCTTATGCTTGAACAAATCATTCAGCCTGCAGGACTTAGCAAAAAGAACCTTGTGAGTTCATCAGGTAATGTCACCATCCTGAAACGGATATGCTTACCTATACATCCAGCCTAAGCAGACCCCACACAAATTGCCAACACCCAAAGTGCAGGAATAAGAGTACATGTAAGACTCCCCACCATAGCAGATCAAAGTGTGGTCAATCCGTGTGTGCCCCTCATCCTTCAGTAAGGTTTAAGATCATAGGTAGTATGTTAGGGATCTGGCTCATTCATATGTCAATGAGAATGGAACATCCCACTGTTGATCCCATCAATACATAAACATGTACCGACACATCAAGTAGCTAGGATAAACCCACTTATGAACCGATGTGTCGCAGCTTAAACCAACAGCCTATCCAGGGACTGTTTCAACCGTGATACTGTTTATATCTCGCTAGGTCAAACGAACCATATGATCCTCTGTGATCTCCTACACACCATATAGTCATCCCTATCTACGAGATAAAAGGATATTGTAGTTCGTCGTATGTTCACATTTATCAGATAGCGAGAATTGTTGATGCAACACATAAGTGAAGGCCAGTATACAAAACACTTAATCATTTATGCTTTCAGTATACAATCCCAACAAAATGGACAGAAACAAACATGCACACACATCGAATAATAGGTCATTTTACACACATATCAGTAGTTGAATATTTTTGGCATTTTAAGAATAAGTTATCTTGAGAATGAGATTTGATGATAACTCTAGATATTGGTTACTTCATCCATATTTATCTAACCTTAATACCCAACCTATCATTAGACGCCAATAAAAACCTTTTGATCTAGGTGTGGTATGATTTTCATTAGTGGAGAATATGTTTGAAGTTGATTGGAAGTCAAAAATAGTAGAACTAATGATCCAAAGTGCTCAAGAGACAGTTTGAAAATTATACCAACGATCTCCAATCAAAATCTCTATTTTCAGGACTTAAATTTTCAAGCTTCATTAGGGTATTTTGATAAACTTGTGAGAATTGTTGAGATTGAAGTTGTGTTGTGTGAAAGCTAACTTGTTGAGGTATTCTTTGTGTTTTTATACTGAGTGTTGATGAGATTTGAGGTAATCTTAACTTGTGCATCATTTTGCTATTTAGAGTTTGTTTTGAGTCTGTTTTTGTCTTTGTTTTAGTTGCTTGGGGACAAACAACATCTTAAATTTGGGGGTGATAACTCTCGTATAGAATTATATTATGTCCTTTATTTATGTCTATTATGTTTGTTTCTATTAGTTTATCTAGATTTTTATAGTTGTTTGTGGATGTTTTACCTTGTTTAGGTAAATTATTTTGTTTAGTTGTATTTAATTGTTGAGTTTTTGCAAGGAAGTAATTTTTTTATCAGATTTCACCATGCTGGAGTTTTTGAGTGGCAATCTTGTGAAGACTATTGTTGAAGCATAAGAGTCACATGGTTAGCAGTCGTAGCAGACAGGAAAAGGTGCTTTTGAGATCTTGTAAAAAAGCGAGGACAAGTGTTACCTGATAGACCATGCCATCACAGAGGGACAAATATGGAAGATCAAGTTGTGGAAATCAAGCAAAAAGTGTGACAAAAAGGTGGACATAGATGCGGACATTAAAATAAAAAAAGAAAAATCACACTTCACACAGGAGGAGATCATAGAGTTCCTTGGGATGAATGGAAGAAGTTTGCACACAGTGGATGAAGTTCACAGAGCATTTCTCGAAGTCATTCGCTGGATTTTCGGATTTTATCTAGTATTTTGTAATAGAGGATGTCAGAACACTATAGTATCTTTATACTCTGCTTTATTTATCATATGAACATGAGTTAATTCTGTAGTACACGAGTTGTTGCTCCTCTTTTAGACTTGAATATATGTTAATGCTGGTTTAGCTTGTTTCTGAATTGGATCTGGATTTTTTTGATAATATGCTTGTTGATAAGACAGTATTGCAAGTTATTGCCTTTAGTTCAGGCCGAAAGAAAAAACTAAAGAGAGAAGTCTAGAACCAACATGTTTGTTTGAATAGTGATGAGTTCAAATTTTCACTCATATTTGGTTTGATTAATTAGTTTTTTTCGTTATGTTTTTTTTTATTTTCTGTATTTTTGCTGCATGAATCTATCTAGAGTGGTTTTATGCTTGGCATGGTAAGATTTTGCAGGTTTGAGGCTAAATTCATTGGAAACTCGTACCGAAAGCAGCAGATGATTGAAGAAATAGTCACGAATTCTTCCACATGTGGAATTGGAGCTAATGGATTATGGCAATAGAATATCTTTGAATTAGATTTCCAATACAACTGGAATCGAGTCAATCGGAGTTCTGGAGCAAAAGTTATGACCAAAACCGTGAGACTGCACAAGTGAAGGACTTTTGGCGAAGCTTCAGTATCGACCGACAACTGAGATGTCGACCAACCTGCGTGTCGATAGACAAGCAGGGTGTCGATCGACACGCGGGTCAATTTTGCTGGAAAATGCGATTGTACACCTTTTTTTGGTGAGATTAGGTGGAAATAAAAGTTATACATCAACTTGGAATCCTTGAAGACCCAAAAAGGAAGATTTTTGTAAAATAGGATATTAAAATTTAAATTTGCATCAAATCTAATTTTATTCCTTATAGGATTTTGCCATGTAAAGCCTACACAAACTCTATAAATACTCTTGTAGATTAGATTATTCATTGGACCTCCCTTTGGTAGCTTAGTCCAACAATCTTTTCTTCTTCTTAATTTTCGTAGTATTAGTTTGTAGTTTTATTTTAATACTTTAATTTATGCACTTTAGAATTTCTCTTTTATTTATGCAAGTCCCTTTTCATTTAATTATGTCTCTTTATTTTATTATGTCTAGTTAATTTTCCTATCAGATTGTAGGGTTTGTACAACTGTTTTGGCATGCTTGATTAATTTATTGCTGATGGTTTGTGATTCCTGCTTTCTTTCATAATTCTAAATCAATTGAAGGACCGAGAAGTGAAGATTGATTTAAAATTCTAGCTATTGATAGAAGGACCGAGAGGTGAATATTGATAGTGGAATTAGGAATGCATAGTGCGATCTATACCGTTGGACCAAGAAGTACTAGATTGTAGGAGTTTAAATCTGTTGATCTAATGAGATTGATTAATAGTTGTTCTTGAAACCGAGAGGAAATAGACACTTATTATTAATCTAGTTATTATTTGCTGGACCAAGGACATTATAACACTTTTATGATATCTCACCTGTTGCATGACTATTTTTTTTATTTGCATGTTATCTAGGATATATGGTCAACCCTAGGATCTGTGTTATCCTTTATTTGCTTTAAATCTTTATTTTCATTTTTCAAAAACCCAAAATCTATTTTTTTAATTGCTCAAACAATTTATCCAAAAATTATGTTTTAGTACATGAGTTTATTTCATGCATCATTCTCTGTTGGTTCGACATTCGAGTTATAAATTTATTTGGCCACTGTATTGCAATTAATTTGATTAAAATATCAGTGATCACATAGAAATATGAGGAAACATGCCGCACTGGAAACCCTTGTTCTGATTTGTAAACTCTACCTCTGATTCATGCATAGACATATGATGAGTGGAGGGATCTTAAAATTTCAGTAGATCAATAGATCGCTAAGCATTTGTGGTGGTATTTGTGGTTCAGAAATGATGCGAGACCAATGCTGAAGCATATATAAGATAGACTAGATTGGAAAGATAACAACTCGCGTGCATTTCCCTTGTTTATTTATGATCTTAAGTATTTTACAATTAAATAGCCATTGTCATTGTTTCGGACTTTATAATTTAGTGTTAATTCTATTTATTCATGATAGATTGTTAGAATTTAGCTACCCAATAAAATTTTGCAAGTAATATTGTGTGCACGGCCAATTACACTCCCTAAGATTCGATATCTGGTCTTTTTGACTATATTACTTGTTTGAAGTGTATACTTGCACATTAATCTAACGTGTTTACAATACTAAAACAATAATGAACCGCCTCCTCCATAGTCCGATGATGAGTAGCCTCCTCCGCAAGACGATAATGAGCAGCTACATCATTTACCTTCTCCCCAACTATGGCCTCCATCCCATCAATCTCATATGCATGATGCCCAATCTCCCTCCGACTTCATTACCCCTTACCAGACTATATGAGGTCATAATATCATTGATTCTACTATGACAAGGAATCAATATTTTTTAATTTTTGTTTAAATATATATGCTCTCATCTTGCCATATATAAGAAATAATCTTTAATTAAGTGAAATGATTCAGTTTTAATATTTCAACATTTTCATGAAAACTCGCGTCAATCTTAATTCTTAATGAAATATTTAAATGGAACATTTATCATACAAAATGCTTAAATCTCTTGTTAGATTTATTGTGATATTTTCTCATTAATATTATTGATTTTAGGAGATGAAGGTGATGGCCCATCACAATCAAGTCCTTTGGGTAGGGATTTACGTAACAAGAGAACATGTTCGTTGAAAAAGAGTGGAAATGATGTTAAATATACTTACCCTTGAGTTTTTTGATTGATTAGTTGTATGAAAAAAAACAAAAACTCTTAAGACCCATTTATTGTTCTCTCATTCAGGGTGTAGTGGTGAAAGCACCTTGTCTGGACTAAGAGGTTACAAGTTCAAACTTTCCCGGTGATATTTGGGTATGTGATTTAAATAAATGTATTACTATTAAAAAAAATTAAAAACTAAAAAGTTAAGGTTAAGGATTAAGGTTAACTCGCATTGACTACTGTACTGAATAGCCCGAAATTTGATAGCCATTCACTAAACAATATACATAATGTTGAATGGTACATGAAGTCGAATTGAATGGGATCCATTATCAGCGGCATTGCAGAATTTGTGAGATGCATTTGTAATCCATCATATCCCTCACTTTAGCTGAAAGATCATAGACCTCTCTTACCGAAGCAACACCATCATTTCTTGAGACAAAGATGTCTCAATGCACTGACTTCTCTACAAAGATTTTAAATAAATCAATTATGTTTGTTAATTTCAGCCTATTTCTTTTTTAAACTATATCTTTATCATTAATAACTAGATTCACATCCGTGTATTGCACGAATTACATAATTAATATTTTATTTGATTATATTATAATTTTAAGGTAAACATATATATAAATTTAATAAAATCAAAGTAAGTAGATAAAACGTAAAACTTATAAATATAAGAATTTGTTTACAAAATTAACATTTAAAAAATTATATTTGTATTATTTTTTAGCATTATACTTGCTTTGTTTAAAATAAAAATAGGATAAAATAGTGTAAATATAATATTTTACCGAATAATGACACATGATTTTGTTGAAATTGTTATAATTATTTATTGAAATATATGTATATGCTATAATATAAAAATTTATCAATTAAACAAAATTAAAAAAAAAATTGACGTGATGTGATAATTTACCCCGCATTATGTGCGAGTTAAATATATGATTTATTATTTCAAGATATTAAGATATAATTAATAAAGTTATATATCTTAAGATTTTTAGCGATTCTTTTGGTTGGTCCCAGATTAGAGTACGAGTAATGTGCAGCGGAAGTAATAAAATAGATAAATACACTCTAACTATGAGCAGTTTGGTTTGTAGTATGCAGTTTTTGCTTAACAGTTTTTAGAACCACAGTTTAAGTTACTCAGCAGATTAGGTTAACAGTTTTACAGTTATGCTCAGTCAGCAGTTTATACACTTCAACACTTACACGCTAAGTGTTGAAGGTTTCAAAATAGTTGAAAACTGTAAAGTGCGTAAAGTAAATAAGATTATAAACAACACATGATATTTATAGTGGTTCGAAGCCTCAAGTCCTACGTCCACTCTTCAGATATCAGATCCGGTAATTCACTAAGTTATGAAGATACAATCCTCACGACTATAGCCAGTTGCTGTAGAGACCTCTGTCCACAGCACAATGGATCACTCGCCCAGGTAGTTGTACTCCACTCCTTCTTCAGTACGTCGAAGGCTTTGCGTCTTCTCTGTGGACCGGCTCGATGGTGGACTGAGGACAAACCTCCCTTTTCCTTCTTCGGTAGGTTGGATAGTTGTGTTCTTCCCAGAACGTTGACTGGTTGGCAGTTGCCCGTAATAAACTGGTCTTCCTTTGCAAGATCAGGTTGCTATGTTCTTACTCTATAAGTAAGAACACCAAGCTAGTAGATTAAGTCAACTGACTTAATCCTCGTGTACTCAAAGTCACACGGTGAATCTCCAGAGATTCTGTTAGCAATGAATGCTTTGTGTTCAATAAATGAACCACGATGATAACGTCTTCTCGCTTGATGGCTTTTAATGCTTGAGCTTTAGTTTCAGCCGAGGGACAATAAATATGCCGGAGATTCAAATCTGCGAGGATATTCAGATTAGAAGAGAGGCAAAGGTTTTTATGTCTCTGTTGGTTCTGCTATTTATATATGAGACACCAGAAAATAGCCGGTAGAGACATTGGAAAGGATGTCCAATCTTGATCCATACTCTTCTGAAAAGTTGCTTGTCTTTAGACTTTTTCTGCTACAACGTTATGTTTTTCTAAATAGTTCGTACTTGTTGTGTCAGACATCAAACAACGTTGTTCGCCAGTCGTAGCTGAGTATCTGTCTGTCTTTTATCATTGACTTCTTTGAAGTTCTCCTGCGACTTGTTCGATATCTTGTCATGCACGCATTACTTGACACAAAACTGTCTAGGTCTGAAACTGTGAGTACCTCTCGACAGTTTCTATGTGAAGACTGTGTCCACAGTGTTGGGAATTATTCTGGAAATTGTTCCTATATTTATATTGTAAATCTCCCTTTAGATCAAATTGTAAATGTTTTGTTGAATCAAAGCCTTAGTTAGTTTGGTTGATCATTGTTTATGTCTAGATAGTCTAGCAACTCATATGTAAAGTCCTGTTTAGGAAATATTTCAAGTTGTAATAGATTAGAAGTACTTGCGGAAGATTGCTGAAGGATTCAGCAATTGAAACGAAGACTTCGAAAATTCTGGATGCTAGGAACATTCTCAGCAGTCAAGCCGATTGCTAGAGACGTCAGCTGATAGAAATGAATGCAAAGGAGATAGCAGTCAAGTGCTGAGAAGAATGACGGCTAAGGAGGTAGTAGTCATATGCTGAAGGAAATAACTGCTAGGAGTACTTACTCAGCAGTCGGAAGAAAAGAGATAGCAGAATGCTGAAGGAGTCAGCATTCGCTAAGACTCAAGTGATTGCTAGAAGTAATAGCAATAAGGAATCAAGACCCAAGTGCTGAATACGCAACTGCTAAGGAGTCAGCAGTTGGATACAAAGCAGACTGCTAGAAGAGCTCAGCAGTCAAAAGGTCGAAGTACTTAGCAGATTGTTCCCAGCATTCTCCGAGAGAATGCTAAGCAAGGAAATATCCAGCAACGACTGCTAAGACTACCGTTCTGACAAAAGGTACAACCAAGGACGAATAGCCTTCCCGAAGTGGGTAAAAGGCACTGTACCACGCTAAAAAGGACAAAAAAGCAAGTATCTCTTTTGGACAAAGGAGACGTTGTATCTAACGGGTCTGGAGATTCAAAGTTTAAATCTCCAGATATAAAGAGAAGTCCAAAACAGAGAGAACTACTACTGTTGCTCATACAACTCATGAAAGACAAGTATTGTGAGAAAGCGAACATAAAGCAAAAAGAGTAGTCGGTTGAGAGCACATTAAAGAGACAAGAAGAATCTCAAAGCTCTCAACAGCAAGTGTCAAACATTGAATATCTGACACTTCATTCAAGACGATTCCTTGACTTTATTCAAGGAACAATCATTGGGATAACTTCCATCCTAGGAAGCATCCAGCAGTCATATCTCTGAAAAGAGATTGACTACGACTAGCAGTTGCCAAAATCCCCAGGAGAGTTCAGGAAGGAACTATAAAGCTTCCATTGCAGCAAGGTTAAGTTTTACGAAGGTGCGCCCTTGACTTTGCCGCAGCTGCCGAAAGATAGAAGTAACGGAGGATAGCTTTGTAGTTGGCTGGCTCGAAAGCTCACCACCTGCTACAAGTGAACGGCAATTCCTTGTACTTTGATATATCTTTTTAGTGAAAATCTCAGTGTTCGACTGAGGAGTGGACGTAGATCTTGAAGATCAAACCACTATAAATCTTGTGTCGTTCATTACAGTTTTATTGTTTCTGTTTGTTGATTTAAAACCTAGCAACCTCAAGTTGCAAGAGTATCTCTGAAACAATCTTAACTCCTACCTTCGAGCTAAATATTTGTGAAGAAACTAAGTGCAAGATACTTGAACATTCCGCTGCATTTGTTAAGTTAGTCTTCCGCTGCTTTAACGACTCTGATCAGGGACCAACAAGTGGTATCAGAGCAGGAGGTCGTAAGACTGACTGCTTCTGAGTCGCTTTTAACCAGATCTATATTTTCCTTGCACTATTTTTGTTGTTTAGCTCAGGAACATCAAGCTTGCCAAGATGAATCACATGCTTCCAAAGTATAACAAGGAGAAGTTCAACTCATGGCAAAAGCTAGCCACCATCCTGCTTCAAAGTATACATCCGGAGATGGTGGACGTTTTAACTAAAGGACCCATAAAGATAATGAAGCCTAATATCTTCATCGGTCCACCTGCTCAAGGGCAACCACCGCCACCATAAATGGTCGAGAAGAAGTTCGACGAATGGACGGTGGAAGATAAAAAGAGAGCTCAGCTAGAATATCTAGCAAAGAAGTTGATACTTGACTGTCTGCCTCCATTGATAGCAGATGAAGCTCTTAACCTCAACACAGCTAAGGAGATGTGGGACTTTGTGTGCACATCCTCAAATGAGACAAAACAAATGAAAAGAAATAAACTCCAGGTAGCTGTTGATAAATATGAATCTTTCTCAATGCTTGCAGGTGAATTCATTCAAGCGATTGAAGAAAGATTCAATACCATCGTAGGAGAGCTCCGGAACTTAGGAAAGACATATGGCAATGGAGAAATGAATAATAAGACCATTTCCAAACTCTTTCCTAGGAGCGATTGGTTTGTGAAGATGACGAGTCTAGGTGAGAAAGACCTCAGCCAAATGTCTACATATGAGGTATTCAGTCAACTTAAAACTCACGAGTTTATCATACAGCAATCAAAAAAGAACGAAGCAGTCGTGGCTCAAACTTTGTCAACAAACACTGTAAACCCGAAAGACTTAGCATTCTTTGCTAAGAAAGATGCTGGTAGATGGAAGTCGAGGAAGCCCTTCCACAATAATGAAATATATGCACCAGCTTCACCAGCAAAGGAGGTTGCTTCAACCTCAAGAGATCAGTGAGCTCGAAGAGCAGATGAGAAAGCTTCAAAAGCTCATGCTGGAAGCAAAAACAGAGAAGGAAGCTAAAGAAGCCAAGCTCACATCATCCTTCCGACCAGCAGAAAGGAAGCCAAGGGCGTGCTTCGAATGCAATTTGCACCTAAAGCAAGAGTGTCCTAAGGTGAGCAAAGAAGAAAGAGAGCGTCTCAAACAAAGATTTGAGAGGAGAGCTGTCAAAGCAGTCACCAGAGCACTGCTAACCAGAACAGAAGTGCCCGACATTCCTGACAATGAAGAGGAATATTACTCTTCAGAAGAGGATGATGAGGAGGCCATGCTGGTCTTGATGGCGAATATCATTGATGATCAAGATGCTGAAGCTGAGCAAAATACTGAGTCGGCTCTAGCAGTCGATGCTCAGGAGGTAAATCCTATTAGCACTTCAATTTCAGCAATCATGCATCAATCGGAGGATTCTACTCCTTTAGATTCTGAGGATGATTATCTCACTATGCTCTCATTAGAATCTTCAAAAATGTACGTTTTGAAGATGCTATTGTGGCAGAGAACACCTAACTGAAAAACAAAGTTATATCTTTGACCGAGGAAGTCAAAAAACTAAGGTCTGATAGTGAGGAACTTTTGAAACTCAAAGCTGATTACTCCAAACTTGCTGATAACTTTCAAAATATTGAAAAGTAGAATCTAGCTTTGAAGAATAAACCTAAGGAGGATTGAATTTGTGCTTACACATCAAGCAAGGTAGTTCTAAATGCCATTGTTAGCCAACAAAGAAATCATTCTGATAGATCTGGAGTAGGGCTTGGATGTGTTGAAGTAGTGGGAAAATCCTCTAAGGAAGTTTTGAATGGAAGCACTGAATTTTCTAAGCAGAAAAAGATTTCATTTGTTTCTGCTGGAAAAGTCAATGCTGAAAAAAGGTAAGACAATTGCTAAGTCGTCAACTGCTATGCAGAAAGATTGGCGTAAAAAGCATACATCTCCTGGATCTCAACAGAGTACCCAGAGAATGCCTGCTAAGCCGCACTCAGCAGTGTCTAGGATGAATGCTAATCATTGTGCATCCAATGCTAGGATAGCAAATCCTACCTTCAATAGGGGCAAGCAGGTTGCATACCATGCTGTAAGACCACAATATCATAAGTTCACACCACATAGGAGAAACACCTATGTGAGGCCTGAGTCCAATCATTTTCCTTTCCAAAGGACTAGGAAGGCTAAGCACACTACTCCACCTCGTTCACATTATGCAAAATTTGCTTATCCAACTAAGGCAGAGAAGGTTGCTAAGAGTGATGCCAACAAGAAAATCTTGAAGATCACTAAGATGTGGGTTCCAAAAGGAACCATGATCCATGTTAATCCTTCAGGACCCGATGCTAAGCGGGTACCTAAACAAAATTGTTGATTTTTGCAGGAACAGGGTCTAAGAGCTAAGACATCAGGCATGTCAAATGAATGGATCCTAGATAGTGGCTGCTCAGGACACATGACGGGGAGAGAAGAATTATTCTCAGAACTTCAAAGAGTTTATGACCCCACAGTCATGTTTGGTGATAATAGCAAAGGAAGAGTGATTGGAAGAGAATGCATCGAGCAAGATGGAATGAGAATCATCAACGTTGCTCTCGTCTCCAACCTCAAACACAATCTACTGAGCATAAGCCAACTATGCGAAAATGGGTACAATGTTTATTTCATTAACACTGGGTGTGAAATTGTTGACAATGCTACAGGTGAAGTGAAGCTAAGAGGCATTCGCAAAGGTGGCCTATACACTGTTGATTGGCAAAGCGGCCAACAACATTCCTGCTTCGTAGCATTCAACAAGGAAGAGACAAATTGGCTATGGCACAAGAGGTTGACTCATTTGAATTTCAAGACCATCAACTACCTAGCCAAGCACCAACTTGTTGTAGGATTGTCTGAGGCAACCTTCAGAAAGGCAGGCGTATGCAAAGCTTGCCAGCAAGGGAAGCAGACGAAGGCATCCTTCAAGATAAATCCGAAGAAGGCCACTTATGAGAGAATCCTTGAGCTATTGCACATGGATCTATTTGGCCCAGTCACTCTAGCCACTGTAAGTATAAAGGTTTATACTCTTGTTGTTGTTGATGATTTTTCCAGGTATACGTGGGTCAGAATGCTAAGGACAAAGGATGAAGTAAAGCTCATCCTACCAGAGCTGATCCTGAAGAAGCAGAATAGCAAAGAGGTCATCGTTAAGAGGATAAGATCAGACAACGGAACATAATTTTGCAATGGCATCCTAATGGATTTTTGCGCCGAAGCAGAATGGGCTAGCAGAGAGGAGGAATAGGACCTTGAAAGAAGCAGTGCGGTCGATGCTAGCCGACTCTGAGCTGAGTGGAAAGTATTGGGACGAAGCAGTCATGACTGCCTGCTACACTCAAAACAGGAGCGCAATCAATGGAAGATTCAACAAAACTCCTTATGACGTGTATAATGGTCGTAAGCCTTCTCTTACTCATCTTCGTGCTTTCGGTTTGACATGTTATATTAATAACAACGGGAAGTCGAAGCTTAACACTTTTTTGCCTAAGTCTGATGAAGGGGTGTTCCTTGGATATGGACATCCTTCTCACAAAGGTTACAAAGTGTTAAACAAGACAACTCAAGTTATGGAAATAACATGCAATGTTATTTTTTATGAGTCTACTTTAGTGCGTAGGATTATTAGAGAGAAAAAGGATGACAATCATGAGGCTAATGGTGTCCATGGTCAATCTATCTTGAATTCTTTCAAAAATATGCAGATTGATCCGACAAAGTCGATGAATGATTGTAATCCAACTCAGGCGCATTCAGCAGGTGACCAAACTGCTGATCCGGCCAGTGATGCTAATGATCATACTGAGGCCCCCAACTAAATTTATCTTAATGATAATTTGGAGATTATGGGATCGCTCGAGGAAGATGATGAAGAAATCCCAAATCCAGGACAGATTGCTGAAGAAAGATTGGGCGTTGTTGAGGAGATTGCCAAGGAAGATGCTGAGATTCCAGATGCTGAGATTCCAGATGTTGAGATTCCTGATGCTGAGATTCCGAATGCTGAGGTACCAAATGTGGAACCTCAGGTGATTGCTGAGGAAAATGATCCAGCAGACGATGCAAGCAATGCAACCCCAGCACCTGGCAACCCAAGACCGAGATGGTTACGTGATCACCCACTAGATGTTGTCATTGACGACGTCAACGATCGAATCAGGACGCGAAAAGGAAATGTGATGCTCGCATGATACATTTCGTATGAAGAACCTACCAAGATAGAAGATGCTCTACAATCTCTAGATTGGGTGAATGCTATGCAGGAGGAGCTAGTTAAATTCACGCGCAATCATGTCTGGGATCTAGTAGACAGACCCGAGCATCAAAACGTCATTGGGACGAAGTGGGTCTTCAAGAACAAGAAGGATGAATCAGGAACGGTCATCAGAAATAAGGCACGTCTAGTTGCCAAGGGATACAGACAATGCGAGGGAATCAATTATGATGAAACATTTGCTCCAGTATCCGACTAGAAGCAATAAGGTTGTTTCTCGCATATGCTGCCCATAATGAGTTCTCAGTCTTGCAGATGGACATGAAGAGCTTTCTTAACGGTGAGCTCAAAGAAGAGGTGTATGTTGAGCAACCACCGGGCTTCGAGCACGGAAACCAACTTTATAGGCTCAGGAAAGCCTTATATGGTTTGAAGCAAACACCACGGGCATGGTATGGAACTTTGTCCAAGTTCCTGTTGGAAAACAATTTCAAGAAAGGGAAGATCGATTAGACTCTCTTTCGCATTAAGGATGAAGGAAGCATATTACTTGTGCAAATATATGTCGATGATATTATTTTTGGCTCAAAGAATCTAACCTTGTGTGAAAAGTTTTCAGAGCTAATGCAGAGTAACTTCCAGATGAGTATGATAGGGAAGATGTCTTATTTTCTCGGACTTCAAGTTCAGCAATCGAGTGAAGGGATCTTTATCCATCAGAGGAAATACACAAGAGATCTCATTGCTAAGTATAGTCCAAAAAAGACAAACAGCTTAAGGATTCCTATAAGCACGAGCTGCCAGACTTCTCTTGATGAAGGAGGAGAACCTGTGAATCCTACGTTTTATAGAGGTATTATCGGATCCTTGTTTTATCTAACAGCTAGCAGACCAGATATTTCCTATGTTGTAGGAGTTTGCGCAAGATATCATGCAAATCCCAAGAAGTCGCATCTTGATACTGCCAAGCGGATAATCCGATACCTCAAGTGCACAGAAGGTCTAGGAATTTGGTATCCAAGGTCTGATGGGCTAGCACTCAGTGGATATTCAGACTCAGACTTTAGAGGATGCAAGATCGATCGGAAGAGCACGAGTGGCACCTGCCAATTTCTTGGACACAAGCTCATAAGTTGGTTTAGCAAGAAGCAGCACTCGGTGGCGACGTCTACAACCAAAGCAGAATATGTAGCAACCGCAAGTTGTTGTGCTCAAGTGTTGTGGATTCGGCAGCAACTACAAGATTATGACATTCCTCCAGAATGCGTGCCAATCTACTACGACAACAACAGTGCTAGGTGCATCACAAAGAATCCTGTTCATCATTCCAGGACGAAGCACATCGACATTCGGCATCATTTCATAAGAGATCATCAAGAGAAGAATGATATCGATGTTCAATACATATGCACAGAAGATCAGCTTGCTGATATCTTCACCAAACCGCTTGCTGAGGCCAGATTTAAAGAATTATGTCTGAAGTTGGGTCTCATGGAGTTAGAAAATGATGTGGATGAATGAGTTCAAACTCTCATTGTTTCTGGATTTCTTGGATTTCTAGAAAAGAAGGAGAAAACGTATCACAGCCTACGTTTTGAGATGCTGAGTTTTATTGCTGAGATATGGTTGCTACGCAAATGGTTGTTGAGTCCAAGCTCTCAGCAGTACCTAAGTAGTGTGATATTATAACAAGGAGATCAGGCGTTTGCTAGAGATTGAATGATGAGTCCAAGCTCTCAGCATTTCCTCCAATGCTATGTTATAATATTCAACAAGTAGCACTAAGTGGTACAGACGGTTGCTAGAGATTGATTGTTGAGTCCATGCTGTCAGCAGTCAATATATGGATGCTAGCATATTAATGTTGAGTCCAAGCTCTCAGCGGTTTATGTGCTTGCTAAGAATCCCAATGCTAGCAGATTGCTGAGTCCAAGCTCTCAGCAATCTCCGACTCTCTCTCAGAAAGTCAAAGCGCGAATATTTCGAATTTCAAATCCACTAAGTGTATGTGACACGATGCATTTAATGCGTGCAACAAGCGGCGACGAACCAGGAGGCGACACATCAAAAGAACTCGAGCATTTTGGGGCATGGGACACCATACGAACCGTCTTCGATCTCCTGAACCATTGATTGGATTTGAAGCGGTGCTACCCCAACCATTGGATCCATTACTCAGAAAGTATAAACACAACACTTCATCAAATTTGTAAACCTTCTACACTTTAAATCTTTGAATCCCTAGCCCTCAAAAATTTATTCTCTCAAAATTTTCTCAAAATTCTCCCAAATTTCTCAACGATGTCTAGCAATCCTGAATCCCCAGCTCAATCCCAAATTTCTGATTCATCTACTGAATCCCCCACTCATACCCAAGCTCCTATTGCTGCTACGCCTCTTCACGAAAGACATTTACCTGAGTTTACTGGGATCGTTAAGAAGGAAGATATTGAAGATGAGATTACGTATGCTCAGCTGGTCACGCTCGCGAAGAAGAAGGAGCAGTCCGGTCTCTCAAATTCTCAAAAGAGAGCCGCATAGATAATGAAGGATCGAATCCTTTATACGCCTCTTGTTGCTCTGAATTTTCCGGAATGGGTGATGGATACCCTAGCGAAAGAACAGGTAGTACAATATTTATCTGCTGAACAGCTGAGGTTTCGACCTCACATGGTTTCTTAGTTTTATGCGAGGGCTGTTATAGCGGAAGAAAATCAGAAGTCCTTCAAGACCTCTATTTTTGGCATAATCATCAAAGTGAGTGCTAAAGTTCTTGCAAAGAAGTTCGGACTTCGCAACTCCGGAGAGCGTGTCGCTAGCTACAAAGTCAACAAAATAGACGAGATGAAAGCTCAATGGAATTTGTGGAGGAAGCTCGACTTAAGGAGGTCACCTGGAAGGTGGCCACACCGATCAATCAACTGCAGGATGAGTACCGACTCCTGGCAGAACTCGTGATCAAAATGTTCTAATGCGACACAAGGTCGTATTCGGAACTGTCTGCCAAGAAATACGCCGTCATGATGGCGTTGGTTGATGGGATCAACAGGAACTGGGCTGAATTTTTCTTTGAGCGTTAGTTGGATCACGCCAAGAAAAATTTGAAGATTAAGAAGGAGGGGATCTTCACATCCAATGTCAACTTTGGGCTGAAAATCAGCAAGTTCATTGAGATGTACTTCCACAAATCCAAGCTTGATAGGGGTGAGACATTATTGCCTATTGATTTTATTCCGCAGACGAAGAAGAAGCCAGCTCCAGCAGGCCTTTCTTGCCCATACATGCTGAAGGGGAAATCAAATGTCGACCCCAATATCCCTACATCTCCCGATGATGTTCATCCAGTCGAATTAGCAACTCAGCAATTGGAGCATGCAATCGCCTTAATCCTGAGGAAATTGCTGCTGCCAGGAAGGCTGCTGAGACAGCAAGGTGCTTCCAGGACCTTGCTGATATATAGAAGCTAGGAGAGCTTCCCGCTAAGCAATTGGGTCCACTCACTGCTGAGGTACCTAAGAGGAAGCAAACATATGTTGCTTCACCGGAGAAGAAGCGGATGCGAAGGAGACTTGTCAAAGCCTCTGAGAAAGAAGCTTCTGAGAAAACTCCTGCTGTAGAGGAGCAAGAGCAAGTAACTCCTCTCTCCGCTAAGCCATTTTCTGAACGATTAAAAGTCATAAAGGAGAAGAACAGGAAGAGGAAAAGGAACCAGAAGGAGAAGGAGAAGAGGGAGTACAAGAAAGTGATGGAGAAGATCACTTTTGATGCAAGGGACAGAAATTTTGAGCAAGTTAAGGAAGCTGCTGACGAGCTTGCGGCTAAAAAAGCTGCTGACGAGCTCGCAACTAGGGAAGCTACTCAGTTGCTAGAGCGTGCAGCTCAGGAGTGTGCTAAGTTAGCAGCAGAGCATGAAGCTCGTGAGGCTACTAAGCTAAAGAAAGGGAAAGAAGCTATTGAAGTTCCCACCACCACCCCTTTGCTAGAACACGATGCTTTGTTCGATAAGAACTTAAGCACACTGTTGGAGGCAGGAGTATTTGACGCTCCTGAGCGTCCTGACGGCCAAGGAGGAGTTATTATTCGGGAGCCTACTGCTCAATTTGCTGAGTTTGTGAATGTTGGAACTTCTGGATCGGGACAGGATGCTGAGCCGGAGGCTAGCACTTCTGGAAGAGCTGAGGGTCCAAGTGCTGAGGAGGAGCCTAGCACTGCTATTCCCTCATCTGCTGAGCCGATGCAAGAGGATGAACCAGATGAAGGTTTCTTGGCCTCATGCTATTCAGAATTTGATTCCGATGGAGAATCAGAAGATGTCTATGATGCAAGATTCCTCCGGAAAATTCCTACAGGAACCAATGAAGCACTAAGAATCCCATTCACTAGATTACCTGGAAAGAGATTCAAGACAAGGCGAATAGCGCAATGGTGCGCTCCAGTCTTTCTCGAAGAAGAGGTAAATTCTGACCTCTTTCCTATGATTTCTGAGATTGAGGATTTTGTCCTAGCTGAGATCGAGAGAGACATTGCCAATATCTTTTATGTTGAGTTGGATGAGACAACGAAGGAAGGGAAGGTGTTAAGCAGTGAGTTGAGGCGATGGAAGATATATGATTACATCATGCATCAACTGTGTTTTGAGGAGAGGATGCTGGTGATAACCACCAAAGGTCTTAACTACTGGAGGAAAGAAGAGCAATGGGCTAATGATTGGATCGATCAGGTGTCTGGCACCAAACAATTCTCAGATAAACAAGTCCTTGCTAGACTTCAAGCTATTCGAGTCCACCGCTTGTTCTCTACTTCCCAATCCCTACCTAAATCCACTTTTGCTCCCGATGGTCACTCAGATGCTCAAATTGAGCTCTCCAAGCGCCAAGCCAGAGCCGCTGCGGAATATAGAAGGCGTCAAGCTGAATATGAAGCTCAGAAGAAAGAGAGGTTGCTGGCTAGGATGGCTACTGAGCGAGAGAAAGAGGAGGTAGAAAAGAACAAGTTCCGAGAGCTGACCGCACATCTTGACACCCAAGAGCAGATGTTTGTCCATTTCTTAGAAGATGATATTTTGGAAGTGACAAGAGCTGCAAGAACTGCTAAAATAAAGGAAGCTAAGGCGGCCGAACTTGCTAAGCCTCAGGAGGAAAATAGTGGAGGCCGAGCGCTTAGCAGAAGAAGCTCAGTACATTGCTGCACATGCCAATGAAGCAAAGGCAGCTGACCTTGCTGAGGCAAAGGAGAAGGCATGGAGATTGCTGGAGGCCGAGCGCATAGCAGCAGAAGCTCAGTACTTAGAAGCACAAGGCGAATGGTGTCAAGAGGATGCTATGGATGCTGAGCCAATTATCGAAATTCATTCGACTGCTAGTGGCGGAGAACTTGTGCTCGCAACTTCTTCATTCGATGCACTGCCTGTAAGTTCTCATAATTTCCACTCCTATCTGGATACTGCTGTTCAATATGCTCTCCAACATGCCCTGTCCACTACCATTCCATGGTCATTGATGAACGAGTGGCTATGGAGGTTGCTGAGGTAAGACAAGAAGTGGCACAGGTACGAAATGAAGTTTCTGAAGTCAGGGAAGCAGTATCAGAGGTCAAAGAAGATATGTCTGGAGTAAAGAAGAATATGGAAGTTATGAAAGAAGAAGTAGCCGAATCTCAGCAAAAGCTTGTACAAAGTGTTAACTCCTTTTCATCAACCTTTTTGGCTGCAATCAAAGAGGGGGAAGAGAGGAGAATTTCTGAAGCTGAGAAGGAGAAGAAAGTAGAAGAAGAGCTAGATGCCAAAGAAGAAGAACGCAGACTAGCAGAAGAAGAGTTGAAGAAGAAGGAGGTAGAACTCAAGTTAAGGAAACTTGAGATGGAAAATGAAAAACTTGCTAAGAAATTGGAGAGGGAGACTGTTGAGCGAGAAGCGAACAAAGCACTCTACGACAAATTCATGCAAATAGCTATGAGCAAATTCGATGAATATGACAAGAAGCCTACTCCCGACTCCTAAGGTGAAAATTGAATATGTTAGCAAGATTTTTGTAATCTTTCTTATTTTTCAGTTTCATTTGTACTTGTAAACTCTCAAATCATATATATGAAGCTGAATCAGATCTAGACAATTACTCATTGTCCACTTCTGACTTTTTGCGTGTCTTAATTGATATACACTATTCGTGTATTCAATGAAATTGCATGTGGATGCTGAGTTACTTGTCTTGTGATTGGTGGTAAATGTTTGCTGATTGATTGGGTGCTAGATTCTAGCATATTCCTAAGGAGCATTTACTTGTGTTTTAATTGAGAATATTTCCCAGCATTTATTGAGGGGGAATTTATTTGAAACCAATCCATGCTAGGACTAAGTTTGTTAAATTTTGAGTTAGATTGCTAGACTAATTCTGATACTTAGAATTTCTTGTAAACTCAGAAATTTTCCTTCTTAGATTCAGCAATTGATAGTAGGCTTTGATCGCACCAAAAAGGGGGAAGTTGTTGGGAATTATTCTGGAAATTGTTCCTAGATTTATATTGTAAATCTCCCTTTAGATCAAATTGTAAAGGTTTTGTTGAATCAAAGCCTTAGTTAGTTTGGTTGATCATTGTTGAAGTCTAGATAGTCTAGCAACTCATATGTAAAGTCTTGTTTAGGAAATATTTTGAGTTGTAATAGATTAGAAGTACTTGGGGAAGATTGCTGAAGGATTCAGCAATTAAAACGAAGACTTCGGAAATTCTGGATGCTAGGAACGTTCTTAGCAATCAAGCCGATTGCTAGAGACGTCAGTAGATAGAAATGACTGCTAAGGAGATAGCAGTCAAGTGCTGAGAAGAATGACTGCTAAGGAGGTAGTAGTCATATGCTGAAGGAAATGACTGCTAGGAGTACTTACTCAGCAGTCGGAAGAAAAGAGATAGCAGACTGCTGAAGGAGTCAGCATTCGCTAAGACTCAAGTGATTGCTAGAAGTAATAACAATAAGGAATCAAGACCCAAGTGCTGAATACGCAACTGCTATGGAGTCAGGAGTTGGATACAAAGCAGACTGCTAGAAGAGCTTAGCAGTCAAAAGGTCGATGTACTTAGCAGATTGTTCCCAGCATTCTCCGAGATAATGCTAAGCAAGGAAATATCTAGCAACGACTGCTAAGACTATCGTTCCGACAAAAGGTACAACCAAGGATGAATAGCCTTCCCGAAGTGGGTAAAAAGGCACTGTACCACGCCGGAAAGGACGAAAAAGCAAGTAGCTCTTTTGGACAAAGGAGACGTTGTGTCTAACGGGTCTAGAAATTCAAAGTTTGAATCTCTAGATATAAAAGACAAGTCCAAAATAGAGAGAACTACTACTACTGCTCATACAACTCGTGAAAGACAAGTATTGTGAGAAAGCGAACAAAAAGCAAAAAGAGTAGTCGGTTGAGAGCACATTAAAGAGATAAGAAGAATCTCAAAGCTCTCAACAGCAAGTGTCAATCATTGAATATCTGACACTGCATTCAAGAGGATTCCTTGACTTTATTCAAGGATCAATCATTGGGATAACTTCCATCCTAGGAAGCATCCAGCAGTCTTATCTCTGAAAAGAGATTGACTACGACGGGCTGTTGCCAAAACCCCGGGGAGAGTTCAGTAAGGAACTATAAAGTTCCCATTGCAGCAAGGTTAAGTTTTACGAAGGTGCGCCCTTGACTTAGCCGCAGCTGCCGAAAGATAGAAGTAACGGAGGATAGCTTTGTAGTGGCTGGCTCGAAAGCTCACCACCTGCTACAAGTGAACGGCAATTCCTTGTACTTTGATATATCTTTTTAGTGAAATTCTCAATGTTTGACTGAGGAGTGGACGTAGATCTTAAAGATCGAACCACTATAAATCTTGTGTCGTTCATTACTGTTTTATTGTTTCTGTTTGTTGATTTAAAACCTAGCAACCTTAAGTTGCTAGAGTATCTCTGAAACAATCTTAACTTCTACCTTCGAGCTAAATATTTGTGAAGAAACTAAGAGCAAGATACTTGAACATTCCGCTGCATTTGTTAAGTTAGTCTTCCCCTGCTTTTAACAGCGACTCTGATCAGGGACCAACACACAGTTTTGTGACCTTGCTATGCTTGTCTTCGTCTTCTAGATACGACAGTTATTTCGTCAGAATGGCGTCTTTTTCAAAACTGTTCCACAGTTTTGTTGACTTCCTTCTTCCTAGACTATTACAACTCGATTGTCCTATACAAGGATTACATGAGGTAATAACTCTAAGACCTAGACTTTGGTATATAGTTTTGACACATCAAAACATCAAATTAAGGTAGGATTTCTATATCAATACCTAACACTTTTTAAATATATATAATTTTTATTCATTAATATTACATTAAAAATATTGTAATATAAACTTAATAAAAAATAAAAAGAAGTATATCAAATACGAAGTCTATGAGATTTGATTTAAATAATATCCTATAAAAATATAATATTTTATTTAAAAAAAATAGTAAATATAATAAAATAAAGGAGAATTATCGATTCAGGACCCAAAAGATAGTTAAATTATTAATTCAGGACCCGAAAGATGATTTGTCAATCCAGGACCTGAAAGATCAAACAATTCTCAATCCAAGACCTAATATTGAGGTCCTAGATTGAGAATTGTATGATCTTTCGAGTTCTGGATTGAGAATTTTTTTGATTTCTCAGGTCCTGAATTGACAATTAATCTTTCGGGTCCTTAATTGATAATTAAACTATCTTTCGGGTCCTAAATTAATTTAAAGAAAAAATGACAAATATAATATTGTTATGTTTTTCTTATTTTTTATTAGATATGTATGTTGTAATAGAATAAAAAATAAAATAAAAATAAAAAAGTAAAACACTTTTGGCGGTAACAATTTTTTCTACCACTATTCTTTTTTAATATAGTACTAGTATTTCTCCCGTGCGTTGTACAAAATTATTTGATTTAAGTATTGTTAGTAAATTATAAATATATCAAGCATTTAGTTTTAGTAAACAATGTATGTCACATATAGGTGTAAATATGATATATATAATAATTACGTGTTTGATAAACATGATAAATGGTATACGTTTTCATCTTGACATACGCTTTATATTTTAAAAATAAATTATAAAGGTATAATTTAGATGAAATAAAAAAATTAAATTGGTGTTCCATATTTTATATTTTTTAATATATAAATAATACTAATTTAAGTAACATAAAAAAACTAATATACTCATATTTTATATATTGTAGCACAAAATAAAAATTATTAAATTAAATAAAATAGAAAAATATCGAACTAATATATGACATTTAAAAATTAACCATTTGAGTTCTTTTACTAATTTAAATTAAAACTATATAATAACATAAATTTATATATTTTATATATAATTACATCGGTGAGTCATTGTTCGTTATAGTACATATAATATATAATTCACTATTTTAATTATACAAAATAATTAATTTGAACCGGATATAAAAAATAATATATAAGTTATATAAAATCATAATATAAATTATCTCTATAAATAATAAATCTATTAATGTTATATTAATTCATCTTATTAATCTATTACTATTATCAAATATTATTATCTTATAACGTTTGAGAATTTTAATTTTACAATAATTTTGCTAGTATCACCATTCAATTTTGTATGTTATTATATAAATTTAGTTATAGCCTGATTATCGAAACTATATAAATTATCAAATTATAAATTATTGAGAAAAATAAAATAATTTGTTGATAATTAATGAAGATAGTTGTTTGTTATTATAGAAAATAAATTGAAAATAATATTGTCTATCTTTATAGGACAAAATAGACTAATATGATTAGTATTAATTGATAATTATTTAAAGCATAGGTAGTTCCTCAAGTTTAACTCCATGCTTATCATGCTTAAGCATTCTTTTTTCAGAATATCCCATATAAGTTTTGGTTTCTAAGTATATCAATCCAATTTTAGGCATCCTTGCTGCATAAAATTGAAACATAGGCAGAGAGGAGGAAATAATGTCAAAGATAATGTGTAATATAGCATCTGGCAATAACTTGTATTCATTGAAAATTTCGAGTCAAGAAGGGTGTACTTATTACCTCTGTATCTCGAAAATAGCTTTGGCAAAAAGTAAGCGCATACAGCAACAAGTACAGCCCCCGAAACCACTGTTGCTACGATAATTGATGTTCGATCTTGCTTCTTATCTGCAGAATATCACCAGACACAAATGAATGAACAGGAACAAGAATTTGCAGAGCTTCATTAATAATAGAAATGTACTCAGAAAGGGATGCATTACGGAGTTCTGAATATGCCAATCGAATGTACATATCTTCACCACCATTACTAAACTTCTGTGTATCAATTAAGCTTCGAGTCCAGTGCACACATCCTATTCCAGAAGGATCAGCATAAGCTATACAAGAACAATTATTCAAGCATGCGCCCCTGCAATCTTGTTCCGATGAAGGCAAACAATCGGGCAACTTTCCTCCCTCAACCGCCAGAAGGAAGTGTTTTGTTCACATTGTGTTTTGGCACATATCCTGGAAAACATGTGCATGTAGGCCTATCATGAGCATTGCAGCTTCCAAAAGGTCCACACTTTCCATAGATTTTACACTCGTTACTTGTGGTTGAGGTCATTACATCCCAAGCTTTCTTCACATCAGAACACACCTTCTTCTCGTTCAAGAAATAATACAGCAAAGGAGACGAATCTGGAAGTGTAAGCATTTCATATGCAGTTCCTGGAGAATCACTGCCAACATAAGTTCCATCATTGTAGTCCGTTCGCATGGTAGGCAGCCCAGTATATCTCTGACTATTCCACGACCCACTTCGAAAATAAGGATTACCATCCTTCCAAACAAAGGACAGTGGGATGTCGGGCTCAATGGTCATGGTGAAACTTCCAGGTGCCGGATCATCAGGACTTCTCCATGATGTCAGTATATTCCTATTCAAATCTGTAAAAATCTTCAGCTTCTCAATGAAAGAATCGGTAGCATGTTGGAAACATACATAATATTATTATTGGAGTTATCTTGCAGAACCAGATTCCCTGTATCCAAGAGAACAGCACTGTAATTCATCACAGCGGAAGTTGAAAGATTGGTCGACCACACGATTTCCTTTCGACCATTCAAGATCACAAGATTGTCGTCTGATGATATTTCAAGTTTCCCGGCGGAATCATTTAGAGGCTTATCTCTATTAGCTACCCTCATCACCGGGAGAACGCTTGCTGCTGTTTGGAGGGTTGAAAAAACTCAGCTTGAATTTATTCCCATTGGAAAATAAAGCTTCAGAGTCGCCAAGAGATTCATAATCCCTTATGGTGTCGATGGCTGCAGAAAATATGAAGAAACAATAATATATGAACGAAGAAATTTGTAGCGGATAGAGTGGGAGTTTCATATGGTGGCTGAATCCCATTAAACAAGATCAGTTTCAATATCATTCATAGATATCTGTTTGATAAATACATGCTTCTTTTGGTCCTATACAGAAAATTTCAAAAGAAATGAAGGTCCGGTCCAAGCATTTGTTATTGTGATGGTTGAATGGAGGAAAATGAGACGAAAGAACCTTTCAAATGAGTTGATCCCACACCTTACTTGATGAAGCAACAAACTACATAGATGCATGCATCTCATCTTCAACTTTTCGATGTAAATTTAGTTGGTTTACTTTGAAATTGTTGATGTGACAAACTTCATGTTTCTCAAAATCTGACCTTCAGGACAAAAATAAGCTCATAATTCAATATGGAAACTGACTGACATGAAGTCTTCGTTGAAATCTCAATTTCAACAGTAACTTTCACAATAGAAAGGAAAATAAAAGCAGTGGGTCTCGTTAAGATCTCAGCGCACCTCCACATTTGACATTGTCAAGTCATTTACAGAGCAAATCTCGATTCTCTGTTGCGTTACGGTTGCTTTACATGAAGTTCTAAATGTGGGATTGTGGAGCGATGGTGTGGGAATTGGGAAACACCATCTCTAGTCTCCAACTTCCATCTCATCACACTCACCACCTCCATTTCTGACACAGGAATTACATCGAACACCTTGTATCTCTCCTTTCCAACGGTCTCTTCTACTAGCCGTTCATTCATGGAGTGCATTCCCTCCATTGTAGTAGGCTTCTTCGAGATGAGCATATATAGAAAAACGTGAATGAGAGTAGACCATCAGGAAAAATCAGTGAACTAAAGAGATATATGATAGAAAAATTATGGCAAAAACTTGCGTTAGGTTGGCCTAAACGGATTAGGCGATTTTTATCCTACCCAAATGGGTTGATCCATCCCAAATAGGGTTTATTAATTCCAATTAGGGTATATTATATGGGTTTGAACTTGGGTTAATGGATAAAATCTGCCTAAATTATTTAGCACTTTCTAACCCAAGACCTTCCCAAAAATTATTGGTTGCATTCTCCTTAGTAAGCAATCAACTAATATGTAATATCCCAAAATTAAGGAACACCGACCTAAACAAATGGTCAAATCAATAAATGAGTCCAAAACAAGTGGGCCAAAAAACAAAATACTTGAGGATTCAGGGCTTGAGAAGGTTTTCACAATAGGTCTTAATTAATAACTTAGATAATTAGAAGGCTCAAAAATCAAAATTAAGAAATCTGAGAAATTACAGGGACTAAATTAGTGCTTAGATTTGAAGAAAGCTGACCAACTTCAACTATCTTTCTTTAAGATTCTCATTACACACAGTTACATATATGAGCCATTAGCCATTTGAATTGCATATTAAAGGGAATTTTGTTATATATATAAAACTAGGGTAATCCAATCGAGTCGAGTAATATTTTGTTACAATTTTGAGTCATTTATTTTTTTAGTCTGCTTTGAATTTTTTGTTAATACTGTACGAATATAATCAAACATTAATCAAGCCTAAATGAATTTTTTAATCTAGGTATATGTTTTAAATAAATTTTTTAAAATATTTAAATTATACTTTTGTGTTTGAGAAACATGTGCAAATATTGTTTTAAAATAAAATTAATTAAATATTTTATTAATTTAAATATCCTTTTCGAAACATTTTAAAATATTATATTTATTATTTTGGATTTTTTTTGAAAATATTAATTTTTATGTTTGTGTTTAATAAACACAAAACTATTTTTACAATTATATTATTTAATGATAACTAAAATATTATAATTTGCAATCCACTTCTCAAATTCAATGTAATTCATATTTATCATTCTCGTAAATTGATTATTTGTATCCACACTTTCAATTTTTGCGATACATATGTAAAATAAATATCTAAAGCAATGCATTGCTCTTTGCATAACTACATAACTACAGAACCAATATAATCAAATCAAATTAAACTTCAACACCATATGATCAAATTAAACTTATGCCCCTAAATCAAAATCAAATTAAACTTACAATCAAAATCAATTACTTCAGTCCATAATCTAAATATATTCAGTTTTGATATTCAACAAATTTAGTCTCAATGATCTCAAAAAGTTAAAATTTTGAGATCATCAAGAATTGAGGGATTGTGATAATCACCGACAATCCAAGAACAATTTTATAGTTCGTCTATTCCTAAACATACATCAAATTCCACTCATATATAGCAGTGAGCATATATATTCAACTATTTACAAATTAACACACATATAATCCTTTATTTCGAAAAAAAAACCCATAAAAAATAGGTATAAAAAATGAAAGAAAAAAGGTTATAAATGCATTTGATTAACTTATTCTTGTTCTCTAGACATTGCGTAGATGTACGTGTATTTTTTTTTTTAGTTCCGAGCATTGGTAAATCGATAGTCAAAAGCTTGAATCGGTTGAAAATAGAGATTTCCCGGCAAGTAACGCACCTGCAGAAGACTGCTGTCTAAATTCCGGCTTATTGACTTGCGAATAGAGAGAACTCCAAAACTGCACAACTGGAACTTCCCCCGCATAGACTTAAATTCCAGGGCCTTCAAAAAAAAAAGAAGAGAATGCAGCTATATTTTAGGATATAAGAAGCGAAGCTTTGAGAGAGAAAAAGTAAGTGGGGTAAATGATAGAAAGAATGGGATAATAAATCAAAAACTAAAAATTCAAAAATCATTTTTTCTTTCGGCTTATTGATAAAATAACTACAAAACTTATATTTTTAATTGTGTGTTTTAAAATTTTTAAAATATTCAAAATAGCTATATAAATTTTGCTTTCAAAAGAAAGGAAAAAAAACTCATTCACGAATATCCTCTGCATTTGTGTGCTGAGAAATATCTTGGTTGGAGAACTAATGATTTTATTACAAAATCTTTATTTGAGAGAATCTTATTCTATATATTTCTAATTAACTTTTTAATCTAATTTTATATTTAATTAGGAAGTTTTATAGTAAGTTCTTTTTAGGGTTTTATAATATATTTTTATTATAATGAAATTTATCTCAAATTATCATTGGAGTTAATTTATAACTGAGTTACACGCTTTTTCCACACGAGCGTTCGACACGACTTCCATGCGGAATTGTTATTGTTTTTAATCTAGAATATATAACGAAACTAAGTTGAAATAACATTTTTTGACAAAGTAAAAAAGTAGAATAAAAAAGTGGGAATACATAAACTAGCCACTTTGAATAAGTGGGTGTGTTTTATAGCCACAATGATAAAAATATAAGTTTTCTAGCCACTTTATGCTTTTGTCTTTTTCTCTCTTCCATTTTCGTTTACAAGACAAAATCAAATTTATTAATGTTATTTCTATTTTCGGATATATTTATTATATCATTTATTTTCAACTACCAAGGTTGTTATAAATTTATTACAACATTTTACAAACAAATCTAATTTTCTATTGTAAAGCATTCCCAAATTTTTTTGAAGATAGTTGAGAGAGTTTTGAGAGCAAAAAATCGAAGGTATGTTGATTTCAACCATTTTTCTTTATTTTTCATTTGTTTTATGCATTATTATGATGATATGTGTGCATAATCAACTTGTATATCTTAGTTTTTTTAGAAAATATAGTGATTTTAGGATTGTTCTTCGTAAAAAATACGCAGACAACTTTGGAAAAAAACCTAGAAAATCGAGATCTCTCGAGATCTCGACATCGTCTCGAGATCTCATTATCGTCACGAGATCTCAATTTTTTAATGAGATTTCGAGATCTCGACATTAATATTGAGATCTCGAATCGTCTGCTGGATCATGCTTTTGATTTTATTTAATATTTTTATTTCATTTATCGCAGATGTCGTATCAACGTTTCATCATACATCATGGTGGTGCATGGGACAGATCCGAGTATATGGGCGGAGACGAGCAATTGATATGTTTGAGGTGTGAATGAATCTCATATAATGCCATTTTGTCCGAGATTCACGAGATCATGCACTGTGATCTCCTCACTACTAGTTACTGTTTGTTTTACATGAGCAATATATCTGGGGGCTCGAGGCATGTGAAGGATGGACTGAAGACCGATGAAGATATAATGCGGATGCTATATGAAAATAGCATTGATCCAGTTATATATGTGGTCACCAAAATGAAGCAAAATCAGTCCGGATTTCAGGCACCTCAGTCACAGTCACAATGATCGACATGAGTGGGTGGTCCTAGCATCTCATTAGCTGATGATTTCGTAGATGAGTATGAGGCAGAATCTACAGATGATGATGATGATTATTGCGATGACGAGGAGGAGGAGGCAAGCGAGGAGGAGAGGGACGAGGAGGAGGAGGAGGATCGGAGTCGGTTGTTTGAGTCCTTGGTCAGTTATTTTTCTAGATGGATTCTAACTCCTGGGCGAATGGATCAGTACGGAGTGGATTTTGCCCGCATATTGGGCCCCGACTGAGCTATGCATTGGAGCGACATTTAGTAGCATGGATGAACTTGACCTTGCTTAAGGACTGCATCATTGGTTGGAATACTCCACTGAGAGGTCCAGCACTACTCTTCTTAACTTCAGATGCAAGCATAGGAATGGTTGTCCTTTTATGCTACGTACAAGACAATCTGATATTATTTGGAGAGTATTCAAGTGTGATCTGATGCACAGCTGCCAGACGGATATTGATCGTGTTGCTCCCCACAGAGTGTCCGCAAGAGTGTTGGGTAAGTATTTCTCTAGTAAGTTTGTGGCGAAGGTCGCTATTCTAAAGCTGAGGGAGATGATATCTGAATTGTTGATTCAATTTGGAATCAAGATTGATTACAACTTTCCCCCACGGGCAAGAAACATAGCCATTGCAATGGTATCGGCGAGTGGGAGAAGTCTTATGCGATGCTGCCGGGCTACTTACACTTGCTACAGTCTCGTAACCCAAGCACAATGTATGATATTTCTACTTCTTCAGAGAGTTTGTTCAAGCACATGTTTCTGGCACTTGCTCCTTGCATCGATGCATTTCACAGCTTCATGCGCCCAGTGATCGTTGTAGATGCCACACATCTAAAGGGCAAGAATAAGGTAATGTTATTTGTTGCGGTGACGAAAGATGGCAATGAACAGTTATTTCCCCTTGCTATCGGGATTGCACCCATAGAGGATGATGATTTGTTCAAATCCAAGCTATCACCTACAACAAAAGTGATGGGTTTTGTATACTGAAAGCATTTATTATAATGAGTATACAACAGTTTATTTCTCCTATCTGTTAACAATCTTACATGTACGAACAATGGTATCCTCTTGTCTCACCGATAGGGACGATCATACGGCATGTTGTATATCGCAGAAGACAGTATGATCACTTGACCTAGTGAGACATAAACCTGATCACAGCCGAGACAGCGTATGAGGATACGTCTGTCCGGATGGCTGCGGCATTGTCGGGATAAGTAGTCTGTCTTGGTTACTTGACATGCTGGTACGCAGAGGTGGCGTATTGATGGACCGCAGTGAGATGTATTCGTCTGTCTGACATCAGCGAATACAAGATCTCCTTATATTGATTGAGTCCAAACCCTAACGAAGGTTTAGGGGTTTGCACGGGTTGACTGTTGCTTTGACTTGCCATTGTGGAGAGCCTAAGTAACGTGCTCGTATATCCGCATCTTGGGTAACAGCGGTTCGTGTAGTACCGCCTGAGACTGGGTTTAGGTAACCATATCCGAGTAATAGGATGGGGACATTCCCTGAGGAGCTCAATAACATTCATCGTGCCAAAGTCCTACAGGCTGATAAAGTTCAGGCACGAGTGATAAGGTTTAAGTGGTACTACTCAGGAATTATAAGATATTAATTAATTGTAGTTAGAGCTTGTCAGAGGCTCCGATTAATTAATGGATGTCCGGTAACCTTAAATATAGGGATTCTCAATTAATGCAGCCCGTTCTCATAACGTGGTAATAAAGGGGTAGGTCAGTATTAATTCTGTGGTGAAAAAGAATTAATATTAATTAATTAATTATGTCCTGGGTTGTGGACATGGAAATTAATTAATTTATAGGCCCACTTTATTATTTGCATTAGGTCCCAGGACTGGCCCAAATTAAATATGCTGAATTGAGCCCAAAAAGGCCCATTAGGGTTTACAACCCTAGGTCTATAAATAGACAGCTCTCTCTCATAAGTTGTAACACAATTGAAACACACTAAACCTAGAGAGAGAGAGGGGCGCCGATTTTGGAGAAGAAAGGAGGAGAATTTCGATTCTGGTCCTGCTCAGAATACAGATCTACGGAGTCCTCACCAGTAGTAGATCTGAACAGCATTGGGACACAGCCCTGAAGATCTGATCTGGAGAACAAGATTTTCTTCTCTTCTTCTTTCTTTCTTTTTTTTTTTCGAATTTTATCTAGAAATTAGATTGCTAATTTCTACTTCCGCAGATAAAATCGAATTGCGTGGTTGAATTGAAGTTTGGAATTCAAACGCAAAAGATCGGTACAGACTCGACGGAATAACGGTAATTCCTCAATCCACAACATTGGTTATTAAATTCATAGGAGCATGCGTTTTGTGAATTTGAATTATGTGCAATATCCATAAATCGATCCGGTTCAGTTTGGTTTTGGTGATTCGGTTCACGGAAAAACCCTACAATTGGTATCAGAGCCAGGTTTCTGATTTATGGCTCTGTTGTTCATAATTGAATTCAATATGCATGTATGGATTTATTGTTTATTGTGGATGGTTTTTGTTACTCGTGGCAACCCGTTAATTCAGTCTGCGGTGGTTTATCCGTGTAGGGCTGAATTGTTTTGTAAAATCACGAGAAAATCTGTGATTAGTGTAGATTTGAAAAAATTGTAATAGAATAGTTTTTCTGTAATTTTTAAAATTTAATTTGGACGGGTCGAGGACGAAGAACGAAGATGGAGCCGACGGAGACGACGGCACGCGGCGCGCGCACGGCGGGCGCGGGCAGCACCCACGGCGCGTGGCCTACGCGCGCGCGAGGCAGGCCACGGGCGCACGGGGCGCGCACGTGTTTTTAGTGGTTTGTGCAATCCTGTGTAATCCCTAGGGTTTGCATTAGGGTTAGGGCAAATCATCAAATCACAAAGGCCTAAATTCCGAAAGATTTGGTGTATTCAGATTTGAAGGCCCTTGAAGATTTGGAAGATTTGAAAAAGATTTGGATTCATCCAAAATTAGATTCAAATTTCAAATTGTAATAGATAGATTTTTTTTCTATTTTTGGGGCCACGAGGAATTTTTGTTTGCCTTAATTATCCTCGTATGATATGTGATTTATTTATGTGCGCAATTAAGCATGTGTAGATAATAGGAAAAGCATGATTTATCGCTTTTATTATTTACAGCTTTCCAAGCATGCTTATGTGATTAATTTCTTTTGTTGAATTATATTTTGGGAATTTTTGGGCTTGCTTAATTACATGCAAAAAATTTGGAAAATATAATAACAAAGAAATTATATGTGCGCATATAAGAAACCTTTTAAAAGAAAAATACTAAGCAGATTTTTTAATTAAAATCAATAGACCTCCACAAAGCGGTCCTAGGCTGTAAATGTATCTCTCGTTCTAGTAAACGTCTACGAGTGTAGCTTGCTAGTTCCTAGAGGTACATGGGTACGGTTGTTGGGATTTCTAGACAAACAATTTAAATCATGTGAATAGTGCGAGGGTTTTGCGTAAACGTCTACGAGTGTAGCTTGCGTAGATCTCTTTCACAAGTATTCTAGGATTGATTTAAATTATAGATAACAAAAGCTTTAAGGGTTGTGCGGTATGGTTACGTGCCATGCTAAACTGTCTCTTTTGGCCGGAGTTAAATTTGTGGTTAATGGCTTAGAAGCATCTTAGAATATAATGCAAGAATTGCATCCCTGTTCTTGAGAGATGGCTTGGTCTAAGGTTTTCACTAATTATTAATTTCTAGTGTCATAAGCATCCTGACATGGTAGTGAAATTAAATGGATTGGGGCTTAAAACCCGCAGTTCTGGTTGAGGGTGACATCGTAAACGTCTACGAGTGTAGCTTGCGGTGGGAACTCTTGGGCAATTAGTGGAAAACATTTGTATTTGATTTATTAAAAGGTTTTCAATGCATTTGTTTTCGAAGTTCTACACGTATGTTCTTATTTAAGATTCTTTATTGTTTCAGATATGTCTATGTCTACTGTCGATCATTTACTTGCTTTCAATCCTCTAACTGGTCCAAACTTCCATGAATGGAGTTTCTGCATCAAACACATCCTTTATCTGAAAAATCAAGCACATGTTCTTTACATGGATCCACTGTTGCGTTCTCAAAGAGGAGTGTGCGAGCTTGAGCTTGAATTCTATGACAGATGGGAGGATGCTGATGAGTTTGCCTTCTGGCTCATCATGGGTTCCCTGTCTAGAGAATTAAGGCATAAGTATGAACACCTCGAAAGGGCTGGAGAGCTTTGGAAGGAACTCTCGACAGCCTTTGGCAAAGTGGAGCGAACTATTAACTGTAAGCTTGTGCACAATCTTGTGTGCAAGAAGATGATTGAGGATAGTTCAGTGACTACGCACATGATGTCTGTGATTGATCTCATGAGACAGTTTACTGTGCGGGGTGGTAATATCAGTGTGCAAGGCGAGATTGATATTATCTTGAATTCTCTTCCGGAATCCTATTATGACTTTAAGGTAGTTGCTGCTGCAAGGGGAGAGTATGCTCTGCATGAGCTGCTTGAGGATCTTGTAGTGGAGCAGTCTACCATGCGAGCATGGAAACCTGTTCTGTCTGGTTCTAGTACTGGTTCGACAACCTCTAAGGTTGGAGACAATGGTGCTGAGATCAAGTTCAGGAAAACAGGCAGTGATAGCAAGTCTAGGAAGGGGAAGAGAGTCAAGGTCACTCCAAAGAAGAACGAGTGTGCTGGATGCGGAAAGGTGGATTGTCCGAATGCTAAGGGACAAGGTACGTCATTTGCATTTGTAACGGAAACATGTTTAGCATCGGTTTCTACTCATTCGTGGGTAGTGGATACTGGAGCTACTGATCATGTTTGTTACATTTTGCAGGGGTTCACACCGAGGAGGGTGCTGAAGAATGACGAGGTTACCATCTCGATGGGGAACGCAGCACAAGTGAGTGCTGCTGCCATTGGAGATTTCACCTTGTACTTTGATGATTCTGTTTTAACTTTGAGAGATGTTTTGTACGTGCCGGATTTTCGGCGAAACCTTATTTCAGTTTCCAAACTTTATGTTGATGAATATTCAGTTATTTTTTATAGTGGTGTTTCTATCATTGGTAATAACGGTGTTATCTGTCGTGGAATGCTGAATAATTCTCTCTATGTTGTTAACTGTAATCATAAGTCTTCCGCAAGTATTGCATGTAATTCATCTGTAATTGATAATCCTAGAAAGAGAAAACTTACTTCTTCTGATGAGGATCTTACATATCTCTGGCACTTGAGACTGGGTCACATCAGCTTGAAGCGGATTCAATGACTTGCAGATGATGGTACATTGGACCTAGTCCGGGCTGTACCTTATCAAGTCTGCGAATCCTGCATCGAGGGCAAGATGTCAACTAGGCCTTTCAAGGCTAGTCAGTCTCGAGCAGAGGAAGTGTTGGAATTGATCCATTCTGACCTATGTGGACCGATGTCCACGCAGGCTCATGGAGGGTACGAGTACTTCGTCACTTTCATTGACGATTACTCAAGGTACGGATACGTTTACCTGCTTTGCTACAAGTCTGAATGCTTTGAGAAATTCAAAGAGTTCAAGGCTGAAGTAGAAAAGAAGGTCGGGAAAACTATCAAGTCGCTGCGATCTGACCGCGGTGGCGAATACTTCTACAACGAGTTCCTGTAATATTTGTCAGAAAATGGGATTACATCCCAGTGGACTGCACCGGGTACTCCCCAGCAAAACGGTTTAGCTGAAAGAAGAAATAGGACTCTTCTAGAGATGGTAAGATCAATGATGAGTTATGCAAACTTACCAATTTCGTTTTGGGGCTACGCATTGGAAACAGCGGCTTACGTGCTTAATGTGGTGCCTTCTAAATCAGTTCCTAAGACACCTTCTGAGCTCTTCCTTGGTCGCAAACCCAGTTTGTGCAAGTTTAGAGTATGGGGCTGTCCAGCACACGTACTGTCGAAGGAACCTGATAAGTTAGAAAGCAGGTCAAAAGTAATGATGTTCATAGGGTATCCCAGGCAAATGAAAGGTGGTTACTTTTACTGTCTTGAGAGTCAAAGGGTCGTTGTTAGCACCAACGCTAGATTCTTGGAGGACGAGTATGTGAGTAATCACAGGTCAAGGAGTGATATCGTTCTTCAAGAAATTGAGAATGAGAATGCAATTCCAAGGGAAGAGGAACGTGTAGATGTGGGTGCACCTGTGAGAGGTACAGCACCACAGACACGTTCTTCAGTGCAAGGTGCAGGACCACAAGTCACTGCACCTACTACTGACACAGCACCGATGCCTCGTCGTAGTGGGAGAGTTATTTTCCAGCCGAAAAGGTACATGTTCGTGGGTGAGTCTTCGGACTTGAGCCCGAAAGACGGACATGAGGACTCTGACCCACTGACTTACGTAGAGGCAGTGCAGGACAAGGATGTTGCCAAATGGCGTGTCGCCATGGATTCTGAAATTGAATCCATAACTGCTATGGATGTATACCAGAAAACTGATTTGCCGGATGGCTTTAGGGCTATAGGGTGCAAATGGGTATACAAGAGAAAGAAAGGGACGGATGGAAAGATCACGGCTTTTAAAGCCAAGCTGGTGGCAAAGGGTTATAGTCAAAAAGAGGGCATTGACTATGATGAAACCTTTTCACCCGTAGCCATGCTCAAATCCATCCGGATACTCCTTGCCATAGCTGCGCATATGGACCTCGAGATCTGGCAGATGGATGTCAAAACCGCCTTTCTAAACGGTTACCTTGAAGAAGGTAGAGACATCTATATGCAGCAACCCGAGGGTTACATAAGAAAGGGCGAAGAACATCTTGTCTGGAAGCTTAGGAAGTCCTTGTATGGACTTAAGCAAGCTTCAAGGTCGTGGAACTTACGTTTCAACGATGTGATTAAATCCTATGGATTTGCACAGTTGGAAAACGAAAGTTGTGTTTACCGACTTTGTGTCAGTGGGAGCGTGGTCTTCCTTGCACTTTACGTTGATGACATACTCCTATTTGGAAACAACGAGGGAGTGATGTCCGAAATCAAAGTTTGGTTGTCCGAACAGTTCCAAATGAAGGATCTGGGAGAAGCTGGCTACATTCTTGGTATTAAGGTCTTACGAGATCGTAAGAGAAGAATGTTGAGCTTATCCCAGGCATCCTATGTGGATACTGTGATAGCCCGGTTCAGCATGCAACTCACCAAGAAAGGCTTGCTGCCTTTCAGACATGGCGTTCGTCTTTCTGGTGGGCAGTGTCCTCAGACACAGTGGGAGAAAGACGAGATGAGTCTTGTACCAAATGCTTCGGCTGTGGGTAGTCTCATGTATGCGATGTTGTGTACCAGGCTAGATATCTGTTATGTCGTTAGCATGGTAGCAAGATATCAGTCTAACCCTGGACAGGCGCACTGGACTACTGTAAAGCACATCCTCAAGTATTTGAAAAGAACTAGGAATTTCTGCCTAGTTTATCAAAGTGAGGATTTGTGCCCTGTGGGTTATACAGACTCGGATTTCCAAGGGGACCAGGATGAGAAGAAATCGACCTCAGGATACGTGTTTACCCTGGGAGGTGGAGCTGTATCTTGGAGGAGCTCAAAGCAGAAATGCATTGCTGACTCCACCATGGAGGCGGAATATGTCGCCGCATCCGACGCCTCGAAAGAGGGGGTGTGGCTCCGGAACTACCTTTTAGAGTTGGGCATGATCCCGAGTTTGCCGAGGAGTATCACAATTTATTGTGATAACTCTGGTGCAGTGGCAAACTCAAAGGAACCGCAGTCTCACAGGGCAAGCAAACACATAGAGAGAAAGTACCATATCATACGAGAAATCGAATCGAGGGGCGATGTGCTAATTAAGAAGATTGACACTGCTGACAATCTTGCTGATTCGTTTACAAAGAGCTTGCCGCAGAAAGTTTACGAAAGACATATTCGTGAGCTGGGTCTGAGGTGGATGCCGACCACTGATAGTGGTTAAAGTGACAGCAGACTAGATAGACGGACTGTATACTCTGTAATAGCTTAGTTATGCTTTGAGTATAAGTGGGAGATTGATGGGTTTTGTATACTGAAAGCATTTATTATAATGAGTATACAACGGTTTATTTCTCCTATCTGTTAACAATCTTACATGTATGAACAATGGTATCCTGTTGTCTCACTGATAGGGACGATCATACAGCGTGTTGTAGATCGCAGAAGAGAGTATGATCACTTGACCTAGTGAGACGTAAACTTGATCACAGCCGAGATAGCGTATGAGGATACGTCTGTCCGAATGGCTGCAACATTGTCGGGATAAGTAGTCTGTCTTGGTTACTTGACATGCTGGTACGCAGAGGTGGCGTATTGATGGACCGGAGTGAGATGTATTCGTCTGTCTGACTTCAGCGAATACAAGATCTCGTTATATTGATTGAGTCCAAACCCTAACAAAGGTTTAGGGGTTTGCACGGGTTGACTGTTGCTTTGACTTGCCATGGTGGAGAGCCTAAGTAACGTGCTCGTATATCCGCATCTTGGGTAACAACAGTTCGTGTAGTACCGCCTGAGACTGGGTTTAGGTAACCATATCCGAGTAATAGGATGGGGACATTCCCTGAGGAGCTCAATAACATTCATCGTGCCAAAGTCCTGCAGGCTGATTAAGTTCAGGCACGAGTGATAAGGTTTGAGTGGTACTACTCAGGAATTATAAGATATTAATTAATTGTAGTTAGAGCTTGTCAGAGGCTCCGATTAATTAATGGATGTCCGGTAACCTTAAATATGGGGATTCTCAATTAATGCAGCCCGTTCTCATAACGTGGTAATAAAGAGGTAGGTCAGTATTAATTATGTGGTGAAAAAGAATTTATATTAATTAATTAATTATGTCCTGGGTTTTGGACATGGAAATTAATTACTTTATAGGCCCACTTTCTTATTTGCATTAGGTCCCAGGACTGGCCCAAATTAAATATACTGAATTGAGCCCAAAATGGCCCATTAGGGTTTACAACCCTAGGTCTATAAATAGACAGCTCTCTGATAAGCTCGTATTTTGCCTCACTTATCACGTTGTTTTCTTATTGTTTTATTGCATTTATTTGAGTTTTTAGTTAATAATCGAGCATGAAGTGTTTATAGGGGATATTATGCTTGTCATGGTAATATTTTGCAGGTTTTAGGCCAAATTCAATGGAAACCCGTACCGAAAGCAGCAGATGTTCAAAGGAACAGTCACGACTTCTTCTAAAGATGGAATCTGAGCTAATGGAGCACATGGATGGAAAGATCTTTGAGTTAGCTTTCCAACGCAACTGGAATCGGGTCAATCGGAGTTCGGGAGCGAAAGTTATGGCCAAAACCGTGAGACTGCGCAGAGGAATGTTTCTGTGTCGAGCGACACAGTGTGTGTCGACCGAAATACATTCCTGTCGACCGACAGGAACTGTGTCGGTCGACAGGCGCACCGGAAAGGCAGTTTTTGGCCCAGTTTGGAGATTTTTCCTTCCCAAATCATTACCTTTTGAAGATATACTTTCTCCCTCTATAAATATGACTTATTAAGCTCGAAAATTAGGTCTTTTGAGTTCAGTTTTTCAGCACCCTTTTACTTTAATTTCAGCATTAAACTCTTTAATTTCTAGTACTCTTTATTTTTATTGTTGCAATTGGATTCAAGTACTTCAAGATTCCTATTATTTTAATGATTCAAGTAAGTTCCTTTACATCTTTTGCAATGTTTGTTTCAATTATGTTAGGCTAGAACCCTTAACAGGTTCTAGGGTTTTCTCCATCCTTTTTGGCATGTGTTAATTCGATTAATTCCAAACCCTAATTAATTGGTTCAAATTCTATGGTTTTGATTTTAAAATCTATTTTCAATTGAAGGATCGAGAGATGAAAATTGGATTAGGTTTATAGTTATTAATTTGAGACCGAGAGGAGATAATTAATAATAGGAAAATAGAATTTTGATACAACTGTTTTCTGTCTCAAAAAGAAGAATTAGTTGTAGGGTTTTCAAATCTGTATCTTTATTGAGATTGACTAGTTTGTGTTCTTGAGACCGAGAGGTAAAATTCACTTTCTAGTAATCTAGGTTTTAATTGCCCAACAAAGGAATTAATTCCAATTTATCAGATTTCCCACCTTAATGATTATTTTGGGTTTGGATTGATTGTTTATGCATGTTGAATTGGATTGGTTGATTTCCCTAGAATCTGTGTTTTTTATTATTGAATTTTATTCCCAAGCTAATTTCTATTTTGAAAAACAAAACCCTCTTCTGAAAATTGGTTCACTCAAACAAAGAATTGATAAACTGTGTCCAGTACATGAGATGATTTCGTCGCACTATCCCTGTGGGTTCGACTAGCCTTCGGGTTATTATAAATTTATTTGCTGCTGTATTTTACACAGTTTATCACTCTCTCTCATAAGTTGTAACACATTTGAAACACACTAAACCTAGAGAGAGATAGGGGCGCCGTTTTTGGAGAAGAAAGGTGGAGAATTTCGATTCTGGTCCTGCTCAGAATACAGATCTACGGAGTCCTCACCAGTAGTAGATCTGAACAGCATTGGGACACAGCCCTGAAGATCTGATCTGGAGAACAAGATTTTCTTCTCTTCTTCTTTCTTTCTTTTTTTTTCGAATTTTATCTAGAAATTAGATTGCTAATTTCTACTTTTGCAGATAAAATCGAATTGCGTGATTGAATTGAAGTTTGGAATTCAAACGCAAAAGATCGGTACAGACTCGACAGAATAACGGTAATTCCTCAATCCACAATATTGGTTATTAAATTCATAGGAGCATGCTAGGGTTTTGTGAATTTGAATTATGTGCAATATCCATAAATCGATCCGGTTCAGTTTGGTTTTGGTGATTCGGTTCACGGAAAAACCCTACAAAAAGGACTTAAATCAGCAACATTAAATGTAGCACTAACATCATACTCACCTGGTAAATCCAACTTGTATGCATTATCATTCACTTTCTCCACCACTTGGAAGGGACCATCTCCTCGAGGTAATAACTTCGATCTCCGCTGCAAAGGAAACCTCTCATTTCTCATATGCAGCCAAACCTAATCTCCAGGCTCAAACAACATCTTCGTGCGCCCTTTATTCGCTTGCTTGACATACTGCTCAGTACGGCGCTCAATGTTCTGCCTAGCCTTCTCATGAATCTGCTTCACAAAATCAGCTCGTTTCTACCCATCAAGGTTAGTAAACTCTTGCACATGTAAAGGAGACAAATCTAAAGGAGTCAAAGGATTAAATCCATACACAATCTCAAAAGGAGAGAACTGAGTAGCAGAATGCACTGAACGATTATAAGCAAACTCAACATGAGGCAAACTTTCTTCCCAATTCTTAATATTCTTCTTAAGTACAGCTCTCAACAAGGCAGATAAAGTCCTATTAACTACTTTTGTTTGACCATCAGTTTGTGGATGACAAGTAGTAGAAAACAACAACTTAGTGCCTAACTTACACCACAAAGTCTTCCAGAAGTAACTCAAGAACTTAGAATCTCTATCAGAAACAATTGTCCTAGGAATACCATGCAATCTCACAACTTCCCTAAAGAACAAATTAGCAACATGTGATGCATCATCAGATTTATGACAAGGAATAAAATGAGCCATCTTAGAAAACCTATCAACGACGACAAATATAGAATCACTACCACGCGCAGTACGTGGCAAACCTAGCACAAAATCCATAGAATTATCAACCCAAGGTGCAGTAGGAATAGGTAAAGGGGTATACAATCCACGGGAACTAGACCTAGACTTAGCCTGTTTACAAGTAATGCATCTACCACATACCCTCTCAACATCACATTTCATGCGAGGCCAAAAGAAATGCTCATACAACACAGCCAAAGTCTTAGCAATACCAAAATGACCCATCAAACCACCTCCATGAGACTCTAACAACAATAATTCTCGTAGAGAGCACCTAGGAATGCACAACTTATTTCTCCTAAACAAAAACCCATCATGCCTAAAATACTCACCACTAGCAGATGTCTCACATGCAGCATAAATATCACCAAAATCCTCATCAGATGCATACAGACTCTTAATGCGTTCAAACCCAAGCAACTTAGCATCCAAAGTAGAGATTAAGGCATACCTGCGAGGCAGTGCATCAGCCACCACGTTTTCCTTACCTTGCTTATACTTTATGACGTAGGGAAAGGTCTCGACAAACTCCATCCATCTTGCATGCCTCTTGTTCAGCTTGTGTTGCCCCATTAGATGCTTCAGCGACTCATGATCTGTGTGAATGATGAACTCCTTAGCCCACAAATAATGCTGCCACGTTTTTAAGGCTCTCACCAAGGCGTACAGCTCCTTATCGTAAGTAGGATAGTTCAACGTTGCTCCATTCAGCTTCTCGCTAAAGTATGCCACGGGTCTCTTCTCCTGCATCAAAACTGCACCAATACCAACACCAGAAGCATCACATTCAATCTCAAATGTCTTAGAAAAATTAGGAAGAGATAATACTGGGGCATGTGTCAACTTGTACTTCAGCAACTCAAAAGCCTTCTCTTGCTCCTCTCCCCATCTGAACTCCACTGTCTTCTTAATCACTTCAGTTAATGGGGCTGCAATGCTGCTGAAATGGGGTACAAAATGCCTATAAAAGCTGGCAAGTCCGTGAAAACTGCGAACATCGCCAACATTCTTAGGTTGCGGCCACTCCTTGATAGCTCAAATCTTCTCTTCATCCACCTGCACTCCATCTGCACTAACAACAAAGCCAAGAAACACCAACTTATCTGTGCAAAAGATGCACTTCTTCATGTTAGCAAACAATCTCTCCCTGCAAAGTACATCCAAAACAGCCTTCAAATGCTCAAAGTGATCATCATAACTCCTACTATAAATCAGAATGTCATCAAAATAAACCACTACAAATCTGCCAATAAAAGCTCTCAAAACATGGTTCATAAGACGCATAAAAGTACTAGGAGCATTAGTTAAACCGAAAGGCATGACTAACCACTCATATAACCCTAGCTTAGTTTTAAAAGTTGTTTTCCACTCATCTCCCTCCTTAATCCTAATCTAATGATATCCACTTCGCAGATCTATCTTAGAAAACACACAAGCACCATGCAACTCATCTAACATGTCATCTAAACGAGGGATAGGATGGCGATACTTAACCGTAATATTGTTGATAGCTCGGCAGTTGCAACACATCCTCATAGTCGAGTCCTTCTAGGGCACAAGCAAAACTGGAACTGCACAAGGACTCAAACTCTCCCTCACGTGCCCTTTGGCCAGCAACTCTCCAATCTGCCTCTCCAGCTCCTTCGTCTCCTCCGGGCTGGTTCGATAAGCTGGTCTATTTGGAAGAGTAGCTCCAGGCACGAAATCTATCTGATGCTCAATCCCACGAATGGGTGGCAGCCCGGCTGGGGTATCATCTGGAAAAACATCCTCAAAATCCTGCAAAAGAGAGGAAATAGAAGGGGGTAGAGAATCAGGAATGTTAGTTAAAACCATATTCTCCTTGTAGATCAGCAACACCATTGCTTTCTCCTCCTGAACCGCCCACTTCAGATCCCCAACCCTAGCCAGAAAGGATTGTTGCACCACCCCTTTCTCCTTATTACTTCTTGGTTGCATCTCATCACCCGACTCCTTCTGCAACTGGACTTGATCCTCATAGACTTGTTTAGGGGTCAGAGGAACAAGTGAGATCTTTCTCTGCTTGTACTCGAAGGCATACTTGTTCGTGAAGCCATCATGCTTCACACGCCTATCAAACTGCCACGGACGCCCCAAAAGTATATGACTCGCCTGCATAGGAATCACATCACACAGCACCTCATCCTCATATTTCCCAATGCGAAACGGCACCTTGACTTGCTTCACTACTTTGATGACGCCACTATCATTCAGCCACTGTAGCTTGTAAGGCCTAGGGTGCTTCATCACCTGTAACCCTAGCTTCGTCACTATCGACTGACTCGCCACATTGGTGCAACTGCCTCTATTTATAATCATGATGCAGACCTTATCGTTGATATGACAACGTGTATGAAAGATGTTCTCCCTCTGCTCCACATCTACGGCTGCAGGTTGTGCATTCAAAGTCCTTCTCATCACAAAATTCAGCGCTGCAGGCACCTCAATCTCTTCTACATCTTCATCAGGATCATCCAAATCAGGCATCTCCGGGTCAGTCTCTTCATCAGTCACAATCTCTCCATCATCTCGAATCACCATGACTCTCCGATTTGGGCAATCGTTAGCAATATGCCCAAAACCCTGACACTTATAGCACTTGCGATCTCTATTACGAAAATCAGTGGTAACGGATTTACCTTGAACTGCGGAATCTGACCTGGGCTTCACAAATGGCTTCTTCTCCCCTCGAGGCTGCTCCTCCTCCTTCTTCCACGGAGCTCGCTTAGGTGCTGAACCACTTCCAGTTTGGTATTCTCTCCAGCCTGTGGAATTCTGCCTCGAATTATTGTAGTTGCCCCTCCTCTTGAGCTGTCCCTCAATCTTGATCGCCATGTGGACCATGTCATCCAGCTCAACATAATGATGCAGCTCCACTGTATTCCGGATCTCCCAATTCAGACCGGCCAGAAACCTAGCCATTGTTGCCTCTCTATCCTCCAGTACATTGGCTCGAATCATAGCCACTTCCATCTCCTTATAGTACTCATCCACACTCCGGGTACCCTGCCTCAAACTCTGCAGCTTGTTATACAACTCTCGGTAATAATGATTTGGCACAAAGCGCCTCCTCATCACAGCCTTCATCACATCCCATGTCTCTATAGATCTCTCCCTATTCCTCCTCCGACTACTGACCAACTGATCCCACCACACAAGAGCGTAATCAGAGAACTCTACTGCAGCTAGCTTTACTTTCTTCAACTCAGAGTAGTTGTGGCACTCGAACATCATCTCCAGCTTTCGCTCCCACTCCAGGTACAACTCGGGGTCATTCTTTCCCTGAAAGGACGGGATGTTCATCTTGATTGTCCCCAGATTGTTATCATATGAATCCTCCTCGGCATAATCATCGGCATCCTCCTCATACTGAGGATTCTGTCTCCTATACGAATCTCTTCTTCCACCTCGGTTGGCACGTCCTCCTTTTCCAGTACTCTTATGACTATCAGATGAGTCTCATCGAGTCTTTTCTGTCACAGAGATCTCAAAGTCATCCATTCGCTGATGCATGGCATTCATCTCACTCTTCACCAACCTAACCAATTCAGATTTCATGGCCTCCATCATGTACTTGACCTGACCACCACCAATAAGCTCACCTCCCTTCACCTCCTCAGAATCATTAGGTTTAGACATACCTGCAAGAAAGGTTAGATAAACAAACAATAGAAGGACCTCACCACCTCACGTACACTCGTGTATCACTCAGTTATGTCAAAGCACTCACACTCGTGTATCACTCTCAGTATAAATGGCTTTTTCAATCCCTCTAATAAACTCACTCTCTCTTGACTTTTACCACTCTTCTCTCCTTTCCAAAAGACTCAAAAATTCTTATAAAATTCCACGAACTTCAATTCGACGAACCAACAGGATGGGAAGACTCTAGATGACCCTAGAAAGGTAAACGACCAAAAACGAACAAAAAAAAATTTTGGAAAAACTTTCGGAGGGCAATAACTACTCGAAAACAAAGGAATTTGGCCAAAAAGCACCTTATTTCACAGCAAAGCAGTGAGTTTTGATCGTCTCGCTGAGAAGTTTCCGAAAAGTACAAATAAGCCAAAAACGGACACCGGACGCAAAAGTTACGACAAAAATGACCAAAACCGACAAAAAAGGCAAAATAGGCACTAGTAAAAATAAAAAAATTAGGGATTTTTTATTTAATTTTACTCCCCTTCGTTTTTTTCGTTCCCAACACTTTTTTCAATATTTTTTTACGAATATTTTTTTCTCTTCGAACTTTAACTTTTATTTTTTTGTTCGAATTTTTTTTTTCGTCCTCTTTTTTTTTAAATAATTACCAAATTGTTTGGTAATTCAATCAATCAAGAAGGAAATAATATGACCACCAAGAAAGGAAGGTATGAATAAGGTAAAAAGGTATAAGGAAAGATTTGACTTAATCTAATATGGAAAGAAAGATAATTCAAATCTTGACTCACAAGGAAACCCTAAAATTTTCGACCCACACACCTAAGAATTTTCGACTCTAAACAGGAAACGAGACAAGGAAAGACACGAGGAAATACGAATCACAACGACAGGACACAAGAACAAGGACACGAACCCTAAGCAAGACTCGATTTTTTTAACACTAAAAGGCACGAAAATTGAAGACAAAGGAAGAGGAAGGGTACGACCTGGATATTGATACCAAAATGATACGATCCTCACCAGGAAGGGTTACATCGCAGCCCAGGAACTCGAACGAATAGACTCAGACTCGACGCGGAAGCAAACTGATCACTAAAAGATGGAAGGATCCAACACCTTTGGATTCGAAAATCCTCAAGTACCGTAGTCCAGAATAAATTCTCCTACGACCCAAGAAGCGAATTGATCCAACAACGAAGGATATGAATGAGGACACCACCAATGGATATGACTGTCCAATTGATTAGTCGAAATCAAAACCCTATGGATGAATAGGAATTTCGAAAATTTGAGCTCTCAGAAATAAAGGAGAAAACCTCACAAATTTTATTAAACTGAAAACTGAATCAAAATTATTCCATACAAGGCATATATATAGGCAACTCTAACCCTAAACTAATAAGGAAATAAATTTCGAATTTAAAAGGGGTAAAATTCGAAATTTAATTAAAACAAGGCCTAAACATGATGGCCCAAAATAACTAAATAAATTAAACTAAGCCCAATCATTACACATAATTAAATTAATAACTTTTGGGCCTTCATTTAATTCTTCCAACAACATCGATTCTTTGGAAACATTGGCAGCCCAAATATCTTTAATCAATAAACTCAATCCAACCCTCAAAGTCCTTGCTCGAGCTCTAGTCATCGGCCCACTCGGAATGTAGACTGGATCGACTCTCACAGCTGCTACTTGGGCTCCATCATACTACCACTTGGCGAATAACATGTCGAGGTACGGTCCTCAGGTGGGTGCTATTTTACGAGATGCAGCCTACTATTATAAGCACGATGCATTTCAAAAGCACATGTTGACTTTGGAGATTCTGAGCAAAGACGGTGCTTACAAGAGGCTTCAGGATATAGGAGTCCACCGTTGGTTGAGATCTCAGTGCCTCAGCTTCATGACGTCCAATGCAGCCGAATCCCTCAACTCTCGTTTGTTATGGGCAAGACAATTGCCCATATGCGTCCTTCTAGAGACTTACAGAGATATGGTGGAGAGATGGTTTCACGAGCGACGGGCGACTGCACGGTCTAGAGATCATGCTCTGACACACATAGCTATGATGAAGTTAGTAGAGTCGGTCGAATATGGGCGACATCTTGTAGTCAGAGGCACCACCACCGCACACATATATAAGGTGGAAGGGCAACAGAGAAGCTACAATGTCGACTTAGAGCACAGAACATGTGAGTGTCGTCAGTTCGGTCTCGATCTGATTCCATGTTGTCATGCAGCTGCCGCCCTCAGGTAATATGTTAATTCGAACTTTCATTATTGCACATATCTTGTAGTTAATAGCTTAAAGATTATTATAACATGTGTGTTTTGTTTTTTTATTGTCAGATATACTTCGCAGCCGATATCAAAGTACGTGCCACACTACTACAAACAATTCACTCTGCTATAGACATATCATCACACCATTATGACTGTGCCGCATCCATCGTATTGGGTACTCCCATCGGAGGTAACATCTTTTGTTGTGAGACCACCGATAGTAGTTCGACAGACTGGCCGTCCTATGATGAGTAGAGCACATTCTGGTGCTGAGAGTTCGACCACGCGTAGATCTCAAATATGTAGGAGGTTTTGGCAACCCGGTCACAACTCATATGCCTGCACTGCTTATATCGCCATTGGTGAAGTGTATTTGAACAGTCCTCCACCCCAAGATGGGCCACGAAGGCGATGGGCGAAGACATATAGTATATGTCAGCAGACAGGCCATAAAAAAAGAAAATGTCCGAAGAGAGTTGATCATATGAGTGAGTAGTGACACTTGCTTTATTTCTTTATTTCTATTTGCATTCTAATGATGAATTAATTAGATGTTGCTAATGTATATTGGTTTATGTTAGTTTTTGGTGATTTAATCTATTTATGTATTGTGGCTGATGTTTGGACGAATTTTTAAGTTCCTGTTTGATATGTTTAGATGTTTTGGTTTGTATACGAATTCAGGTAGATTTAACAAAATCGCAAATCGATGTCGAGATCTCAACATCACGATATCGATCTCGATATCGTGATGTTGAGATCTCGATATCCCCATTTCGTGATTTCTAGGGTTTGAGTCTAGACAATTTCAATTGTTGTCTTGACATGTCTCGAAATCCAAATTGAGATCTCGATTTGAGTGATTATTGGCAAATTGGATATTTAATTCACTAAATTTCGAGGATAATCAACTCATATAACATTCATTTAAGCATTTTTGATTCGATAACAAAGAAACTTGTAATAGTTCATTCATTACCAAGATGTTTACTTAGTTTCACTAATTCGTCATTCGGCTTCCACCAACTGTAATCATCATCAAGCACAATCCCCCACTCTTCTCCTTTCTTTGGGTGGCACTTTTCCCATTCACAAAAGATACGATCCTGCACATTACATACATAATTAAAAATGAAATGTAAATTAATGAATTGAATTAATATAAGTAAACATTCATTACTTACAAAGAAAGAGAGATCTAATATGATAGTGCTGTCAGAGTCAACACCGTCAGCAAGAGTGTTGTCACCTCTAGAAATACGCTGACGTGACATGAGCATGAACAACTGCAAATTCTGTATCACAAAAAAATATTAATATAAAGTTGATATTAAAATAACACACAAGTCGGTATACACTTATATCTTCTGTAATGTTCTCCTTCGGGTCATTCAGCGGACAGAAATAGAGTGCTCTACTCAAATGCAATCCCAGTCCAGGAACTTCTACTTCTTGTGTGGTATCCTTCATGAAATCCAAGTACTCTGATAACATCTTCAGAGCCGAAGGACGGGAAGACCGAGTGGAGGGGCTAACACTGGTAGAGGCGGGGCCAATAGTGGTAGAGGTGGAAGGGCCAACAATGCTAGAGGTGCTGGGGCCAACAGTAATAGAGGTGGAGGGGCCAATAGTAGCATAGAAAACAGGTGGGGTCCGGCTTTGGCTCTGGCTCCTGCTCGGGCGGCAGAGTAAATGATCCGCGAGGTCACGTATGAAGACCTTCAACCTCTGTGTCACTGTGTAAGCCATCGGCTCCACAATCTGCTGAGCCACGCGACCTGCCACCGGCTGCATGAGTCTATCTGCCACTGGCTCAATAAGTCGTTGAGCCACCGGATCAATCATGCGATCTGCCAATGGCTTAATAAGTCGTTGTGCCACTAGATCAATCATGCAATCTGCTAATGGCTGCACAAGTCGTTCCACCAATGGATGCACAAGTCGCTGTGATACTGGATCGATGAGGCGATCTGCAAGTGGATCTAGGAGCCGACCTGCCAGTGGTGGCAGAAGGCGATCTGCTAGTGGCTGCACGAGCTGATCTGCTAATGGCTGGGTTACGCGATCTGCAAATCGGACAATGTCATCCTCGTCGGGCAGCTCAAACCATGAATGTCGTCCAGTCTGAAAAGAATACAAATATTAAAGTAAAATATTAACAAAAAAATTATAAAATAGTATATTACAAAAAAAAAACTAAACACATGTACCTCTAGAGGCTCTGCGGATGAGGAACGCCGCGAGCACTTCGTAACCGACCGCCGAGGAGGAAGCTCAGTATGCTCGAAAGAAGAACGAACTAGAATCTCAAAACCACTCTCCGTATCAAACACTGGCGATGGCTACCGCTATGGCGGTGACTGCGGCTGCTGCAAAACCCTCCTAGAAGAAGACCTCGAGGTACTGGCAGAAGGACGCTGAGAGGCTGATCGTTGGGGCTTGAAGCCCCTATAAGGTATAAATCTCCGAAGCAACGGCTTCTCAGCATTCTTCAAGCTGAGCCAACTCTCAGAAACGACCTCCTCGTCAGTTGGCTGCAGTGAAGTACTGCAATCATGCTGAAAACAAACATAAATCAAATAAAACATACAATATTTAATTATAATATAAGTATCAAAAACTGTAAACAATAATTACCTCCTGTCTGAAAAAAAGTGGTGAAGTCAGAGTCCCGAATATAAAGAGGTCTCCACATCAAGCATCGAGCTCTCCTCTGGCGTAATGCGCATCGCAACTAAGGCTGCCAGATCAGGGATCACCTCGTACGATCATGCCTGCAAAATAATGTAAATAATTTACAATTCTAGTCTTTTACAAATTAAAAATAAAAATTACAAACAATTGCCTCCAACACCTAAACAGGGCCGTATATATGCACTAAAGGCACCTTGTCTGTCTTTGAGGATGTGATCACGATCGACATCTGATGCAACAAGATACTGAAGGACCACGAGCCCCAAGGGAATTCCCTCCACTTATGAGGTCTCTCCACCAAAGCATAAACCCAGGGGTCTACGTGTCGCTTCCCATCGAATCACATCAACATACGGTAGACAAATAGTTACTCAGCAATCTTCACGTAATCATCAACAGAATCGCTCAGAACCAGGTCCATCTTCATAAAATCAATATGCAACTGATCAACAGTAGGCAGGTTTGTGTAGTGAGAATATAAACAACCATCCTCCGGCATATCATGAACCCCAGTAGGGTCAAAACCCGAATCTCCGAACCGCAGCCCGGTCACCAAACAGAACTCCTGAGCACCAAGTCTAATGTTGGTTTCACCAACTCGAAACCACAGCTCGTTCTTTGCTCCCTCCACCTCAATCTCGTGGGTGATCAGAGCCCACGTAGCACGTATCGTGCTCTTCTTCCATCGGAAAGTGAGAAATGGACCGAACGGTCCATCCCTAAATAACTCAAAAGTCTCATCTCCGAAGCTCATCAATCTAATCCGGATATTCTCAAGAATGTCCCGGTCGTAACAATTCATCGACCGCGGGACTTCCCCCTGCAAACTGGGTCTGATCCACTCCCGAACCTGCAATAAAATAAAATAATTAAATAAAATGAGAATTAAAAGAATTCAAATTAGAATTTTTAAAAAAATCGAGATCTCGATTTCATCTCGATTTGTATTTCGAGATCTCGAAATGCTAACATTAATAAATACAAAAACAATTAATGTAAAAGTATTTTAAAAATCAAATTCTCTCTCCAATTATTAGCAAAGTGACTAAAAAACTTATGTTTTTATATATGTGGCTAGATAACATGTTAAGTTATCAAAAGTGACTATTTAAATTTTGCTCCCAATAAAAAATCATAATAAAAGTACTTGAAATAAAAAATTCTCTAAAAAATAAAAATATAGAATAAAAAATTTAAAATAAAAACTTTTAATTGAAAGTATTCGTTTTTCACGTGATTAACATATTGAAATTGCTGATTATCAACAGAAAAGTGAAAGAAAAAAGGAAGTAACTTGCACCAAGGGCAGAAATGTCATCACATTCGTCCAAGCCCTTAACCCCTACACGTATCGGTCCAGCTACGGCTGCTCCGATTCGTGTAATCTTCCAATCCCCACCTGCCACGTTGCATCCAATGACAGCTTTGTCCTACGTGGATCTATTTTATTGGGCGGACCACCACGTCAGACTGCAGTTGGGTTGATACCGTGAACAAAATTTCCAACTACATAAGCCCCTCCTCTCCTTCCGTTGTTTTTGTCACTCTAGACTAGAAGCTATCGCAGCCATGGCGGTGTTACTGAGAAGATCGCTGATCACAGCTCCTCTCTCTGTAGCTCTTACTCTCTCCCTCCTCCTCGCTGTCGCCTCTGCCGCTGTATTCTTCGAGGAGCGATTTGATGGTATCGACTTCATTTCTCTCACTATCTCACCCCCCTCTCCCCTAATTACAGTGTAGTTGAATTTGCGTTCGATTGAGATCAGTTTGATGTAGATCTGATGGAATTCTTATTTCTATGAGCCGTATTAGTGAGTTTTAAGTGGCGCTTCTATATTTGTGCCGATCTGAGTTTTATATGGTGGGTGCAGTTTAGCTTAAGTCGGTATATTATTAAGACTATTCATACTATAGATCTGATGTAATATTCAATTTTCTCAGTTCGTATATTAGCTTTCGTAAGTTATGATTTTGACTTTGAAATGCTCATCAATACAAATGGAAAGTCCAGTGAGGATTTGCCTTAGTTATCATACTGAGAATTTGCCGGTGAATTTGGCCGACTTTTGCGATGTAATCATATTTGTACTGGACAATTGTTTATGACCTTTTGGAAATGAATACTAAGTACGTGAATTTGGAATGAATGAGGCGATGGAGTGGAAGGTAATGCCATACCAAGTGTATACGTTCTGCACGACTAGGCCAATGTGTAGTTTAATGCTAAATGTCCATGAACGTGGAAGGCGCCTTGCGCTCGATTTCTGTATAGTGTTGCTTTTCAGAATGTACGGTCTTGATTGGAATTTGTTGATATTGGATGTCCAAAATTATGAGAGTCAAATAAGTCTGGTTTAAAGTAATTCTGCTGATATACCTCTCCATTTTTGTTTTATGAAATAGGCACAAGATATAATTGTGCCATTATTGGTCCAGACCTACTCCAAAAATTCGACACTTTGCTACTCCCAAAGTAATATACTGAAGTCTGTTATAACAAATTTCGTTCTTGGCAGTTTAATATTCTTAAATTGCCAAGGCTTTAGTGAGAAATGCTGTTATAGTAGACATACTGTAGTCTTTTTAAAAAAAAAGACTGATATTTTCATGATTTAAGCGGGGTTTGGTTTTAACGAAACATATCCCTCTATGTCCGATTTATTTTGTTCCGAATGTATTATGATTTCTCATACGGAAAGTGCTTTCTGTTTAAGTAAATAGAAATGCAACTGCCTCCCGAAATGAATATAGCAGCTGAATATTTATGTTGGTTGCCTTTTTTTATTTTTTTAATTGGTGTACAATATATAAATGGGGAGGATATGTACCCAACATCCCTCAAAAATTTGTGGCTAATTGGTTATAGCAAAGTGTTTAACTACTGCACTTAGGGGACTATATTTGTTGTTTTTATGGACATTACGAGTTAGTTGCTCTCTACAGTGGTAGTTTTCCTGATGCACTGTCTCTCAAATATTATAGATGGGTGGGAGAGTCGGTGGGTCAAATCCGACTGGAAGAAAGATGAGAATATGGCTGGCGAGTGGAATTACACCTCCGGGAAGTGGAATGGAAACCCTGACGACAAAGGTACTTCATCTTTCTGTCAATATGGGTTTTTTTATGTATAATTAAGTTCATGGTGTCGATGACCAACTGTTTCTGTTCTTCTTTGTTGTAGGTATCCAGACCAGTGAAGACTATAGGTTCTACGCCATCTCTGCTGAATTCCCTGAATTTAGCAACAAGGATAAGACCTTAGTTTTCCAATTCTCTGTCAAGCATGAGCAGAAACTGGACTGTGGTGGTGGATACATGAAATTGCTCAGTGGTGATGTTGACCAGAAGAAATTTGGTGGTGACACTCCATACAGGTTCGTGTATCACTTCAATCTTTCTTAATTCTCTTTTTGTTTATTTTTTGTACTGAATGGAATTGGATGTGGTTGACATATTATTATTATTATTTTTAATTTCAGCATCATGTTTGGGCCAGACATCTGTGGTTACACCACCAAAAAGGTTCATGCTATTCTCACATACAATGGGAAAAACAACTTGATCAAGAAGGATGTTCCATGTGAGACTGATCAACTGTCTCATGTATATACTTTCATCCTCAAACCTGATGCCACCTACAGCATTCTCATTGATAATGAGGAGAAGCAGACAGGGAGCCTGTACTCTGACTGGGATCTGTTGCCTCCAAAGCAGATCAAGGACCCCGAAGCCAAGAAGGTGAGTTTCCTACTTTTTCATCAGATTGGTTTCTCGTTTCTGGGTCTTTTTTAAACCTTTTTTTTTTTCTTTTAAAAAAATGTTATGGCAGCCTGAAGATTGGGATGATAAAGAATTCATTCCAGATCCTGAAGACAAGAAGCCAGAGGGTTATGATGATATCCCTAAGGAGATTCCTGACGCTGATGCCAAAAAGGTAACTTAATGTCATTTGGATAGTTGCTTCTTTCTACCTGTAAGTAATAGCTGATAAGTTAACTAAATAAATCTTTTTCATTTGCAGCCTGATGACTGGGACGATGAGGAGGATGGTGAGTGGACTGCACCAACGATTCCCAACCCCGAGTATAAGGGACCATGGAAGGCAAAGGTTTGACATGATTTCTGTTAGGCTTATCAAATGGCATGCAAAGTAGACTACTTTTAAACAGCTCTCTTGTATTACCAGAAAATTAAGAACCCCAACTACAAGGGCAAGTGGAAGGCGCCATTGATTGATAACCCAGGTGTGTTTTGCCTCTCATTAGCGTTTCTGTGCACCTCTTATATTTCATTTTGTTTTTTTAATGCTAATTTTTGAGTTTTGGATCAATGCAGAGTTCAAGGATGACCCAGAACTTTATGTTTTCCCAAACCTGAAGTATGTAGGCATTGAGTTGTGGCAGGTGAGGATTTCTTTCATCCTCTTTCTCTGTGTGTGTTTTATTGTTTCCCTTTTTATTCTTAAATGTTACTATGTCATAGTGCTCAGCCATAAGAACTATTTTACAGGTGAAATCTGGAACCTTGTTTGACAACATCCTCGTATCTGATGACCCTGAATATGCTAAGAACTTAGCAGAAGAAACATGGGGCAAGCAAAAGGATGTATGTGTCATTCCTTTCTGAATTATATTATCTTGTTACCTTCTCTATTCTACATTTATGTTGTAGAGAAGATATGATTCATTGACTGCTATCTAATTTGTAAAATGATGTTGCTTGTGCAGGGTGAGAAGGCTGCTTTTGAAGAGGCAGAAAAGAAGAGAGAAGAGAAGGTATTCCTTCATTACTTGGAATAAGTTTATTGCCTTTTCCATCCACATGTCTGTTACTGCTCTGTTCTTACAACAAAACTGTGTTTGTACGTTCAGGAATCGAAGAATGATGCGGTTGATTCAGATGTGAGTCTGTCTTTGTATTTAAGATGTAGTCTGTCTCTATCATCCTTCACATGTATTCTGATGTGATGATGCTTGATTCTTCCATTCACAGGCTGATGATGGAGGTGAAGAGTCTGATGCCGAAGCAGATGACGCGGATGACTCCAAGATAGACACGAATGATGACCCCGTAGCCTCGGTTGATGACGACGTCCATGTAAGAGCATAACTTTGTTTGCTGCTTGTCCATATCTTTTATACATCAAGGTGGTCTCTTATTCGTGATGAAACTTTTTGCAGGATGAATTGTAGGATGTGCAAGGGTTGAGTGGTGTAATATCTCTCAAAAATTTTCTTATTAGTTGTAGCTCTTAGTTGGAAGCTGCCAGCCAGACAACGACATATATTTGCGACTGATTGCTATTATCGAGTCTGTTACTAGAGGATTTTTTTTTCTTTTTTTCCTATTAATGCCAGTGCCTTGAAATTTATTTGCCTCTCGTGTGTTTTAAATGAAGGTGGATTAAAACTACGCTAACCTAAAGCAACTGCATCTTTCACAATGAATATTCATTTAGTACACACATTGTAGAATATATATGTTCATGCACTCTCAAAAGAATGAAGTATTTTTGTGTAATATGATTTTATTTTTAAGTTTTACAGACGCATGATATGGATTATGGAGTTATAAGGGATTAAAAACAAATTGTAGTGTTTTTTTTTTGTTTTTTTTTAGCACATAAAACTTGACTTGAGTCACGAAGAAAGAGACCAAAATTGGAATCGCCACAAGAGGTCGCAATTTATGGCTGCCCAACAGTTCTGTAAAGGATTTTTATGAATGAAGTTGTGATTACATATTTGGAATGCTGGTAGAACAGGTCAAATACATTTGTAAAGAAAACATATTTGTAATAGAACTACTAATTGAAATAAGGGATAAGGGTTAATTTAGTCCTTCGACTATACTTATTGGAACACATTGGACCATCCTTGACTATTTGGTTCAATTACACCAACTTTTTAAATTGAAACACATTAACACCTCTACTTAACACTGTTAAGTTTTCTGTTAACACAATTAAAAAAATTGAAAACAGTGCGCTTTAAAAATTCATGTTTTCTCGTCATCTAAAAAATTCCACAGCTTGTTTCTCATTCCGTAAAATATAATCAGCATGTGCATAACTATAATTTCCAAAAAAAAAAAAAACACACCCGTTTACATAATATTTTAAAACAAATAACAATGTAGCACATAAATTGGGTCAAAAGGTACCCAAAAAAATTCCAAAATCCAATTCAGTGAGTTTAAAACTTAAATCAAAATAGTTGCTCCGAAGAACAGACTTAAATTAAAATAAGCATATTTAACTAGAAGACAACTTGCCTATTATTTTTGCCTTCTTTTGATCCCTTTCACGTTGAAGTTGGCTTGTAGTAATTGAAGATTTGTCTTTCCACTTCAAGCCTGGTGATTTAAATGGGAGATTTGCTGCGACAATTGACTGTTTTCCATCTCCAGAAAATGCAAATTTTCTACTGCCATAACTTCTTGAAGCACACGCAGTATGCTTTCTGTGCTTGATTTCCCTCTCATTTGGAAGGATCAGGATTTGAACTTATTATTTGACTCTCAATTGCATTCACTTGTCTAACCAGAGTCTCAGAAGGAAAGCCCGACTACATACAACAAATCAACAATTGAATAATTAGATACTCATAGACACTAAAATTCAACATACTACTATAGTTCTAAAAATAAAATTAAATAACTTACATTGAGGGTTATATTTCTAGTAGTTTCGTTAATGTATATACCAATGCCAGTGATTCTTCGATTCTTTCTTGTAGCATCGATGGACAGCTCAGATGCTCCCATGAATGTAGACATGGAGACCTCTTTATTGATTAAAGAATCCTATAAAACATATAAAACATGCTTAAATTGTGAATTTTAAACAAGTCAACAAAGGTTGAAATTCAGTACCTGATTATTTGAGATCTTTGGACATTTAGTTCGATTGTGGTTTCCTGATCGACAAATTGAACAATGCCATTTTACTTCCTTTCTGGAAAGCTTCCCAGATGTTTTTCCCTTGTTTACTTCATGAGAACCCCTAATTCTAATTTTCCTTGGCCTCCCAGGTAGTCTCATAATTGGAGGAGGCTCGAGTTGTTCAAATCTTTCACTTTTCATAAATTGTTTTCCTCCCATTGGTTGCAAAACATACTCATAGCAAGCTATATACTTTGACTTGTGGTACCAATCTGAAATATAGCTTTTGGGGTCTTTTTTTGGCATGCTTTAATGCACAAATTTCATGAGAGCATGGGATACCAATGAGATCCCATATTCTGCAAGTGCAAAATCCCTTATCTAAACACACAGTGTGCCTATCATCCCTATCTCCAACCTCATATCCATCAGCTTCATTGAATAATACCATACAACCAAAAGCTTCCTCCAAGTGATCCTGATAAGTTCTCATACAAGTTGGACTCCATTCACTTGTCCATTTTTCAACTTCTTGCTTATTTGATGCTAACCTTTTCATGGCATTACCTCTAATTTCATCAAGCATAGCCACAATAGGCTTGTGTCTGGAATCTAAGATAGATGCATTGAAACTCTCACATAGATTATTATCCACTATAGCTGACTTGGATCTACTACTAAAAAAGGCCCTGCAAAATGCACTTGAATTGTATGCAACAAAATCTTCCGCTGCCTTTTTACTAAGATCACGTAGTAATTTGATATTATCATCGAATTCTTCTTTGTATGTACTCCAACAACAAATCCAAAAGCACTTTTTTAGCTCCATACCATGCCACTTCTTACTCCAATTAGCATAAACGTGTCTCACACAATATCTATGCTCAGCAAGAGGCAACAATTCATGCGTAGAACACACCAAAACCTGCAATATAAGAAAAAATATGTTAAAATTTTCAAACAACATACTCAAGTATACAAGTTACATGTTACTTACCTTTTGCATATCCGAAATAACAGTGAGATTCTTGCCACCATCTACAATCTCAAGATCTTTGAGTAGCAACTGTAGAAACCAAGTCCAACTATTCTTATTCTCTCCTTTTGTTACAGCCCAAGCTATTGGATACAATTTTTCATTTCCATCTTTTCCCACAACAACCAAGAGTTGACCTTTAACCGTACCTTTTAAATGACAACCATCTAAGCCTATGATAGGTCTACAACCTGCTTTCCAACCATTTTTCATAGCACTAAAGCAAATGTATAGCCTCTTAAACACAAATCTAGCCTCATTTAGAGATGTGTCACATAGCTCTAAGTGTGCGGTGGTGTTTGGATTTGTTTTTCGAATAGCATCAACATATGCACCAAGATAAGCAAACTCTTCTTTAAGACTACCCTCCAACTCATTTATTATTAGCCTTTTAGCTCTTTTTGCTTTGGATCTAGACACATACAATCTCATATTTTTCTCAGCATCAATCATCAAGTCCTTAGTTGATGTTTTTGGATTTTTGTAAACAATGGACTAAACTCTGTAGCAAGAAACCTGTAGTTTGCAAAAGTGTTATTTGAATCCTTCAAACACGTGTGTTCATCATCTATTCTCTTAACAATGAGTGCTTCGGTGTCACCATCTTTAGAAATAAACAGATGAAATGGACACCCTGCTGCTTTACACTTAGCCCTGATTCTATGCTTCTCATTCGGCTTTAGTGTTAAAGGTGTACATTTGGCAACACTATATCTAGTAATTGCAAGTCTAGCTTCTTTTGAATCATGAAATGACATACCCAATCTAAAATGTGGATTATTATTATCTATATCATACTTCACCCTTCTTTTGTTTTGATTAATAAGTAGCTTATCAATCTCCTCACCTTCACTATCATAAGCCACTTTCTTAGAATCATCAAAATCAGTATTTATCTCATCACCATTATATTCATATTCAGATACACTCTCTAAAATTTGCATATATTTAACCCCCCCAGTCATCAACATTATCATTCACAACATTACCACCCTCCGCATAAACATTACATTGAGTCCCTATGTGTGTTGGTCCACATGCATCATCATCTACAGGGTAAATTTGGATAACATCAATAGCTTTTAACTGCTTAGCACATTCTGTCAACTCTACAATCCCTATATCATTCCCAATCAAAACCAATCCATTTTCATGTGTTGAATCAGGTTTAAGGAAGTACATTTTCATGATAGTAGGCATCCCAAAGTCCTCTCTGTACTTTTTAACCATATGAGTGAAAGACAAGAAGTCTATGTCTACATTATCTATCCTTTTACTCTCACCTTCGATGTAGGACAAATTAGGAGTGTGCACCCATCTACCTTTGTAATTATACACCAAATTCACCGTTTCCATCTGTTTGTCCAATTGCGAACATGAAATGGGGAAAAAATATTATCAGAATATGAAACTAAAATTATCCAAAATATTATGTATATTTTATAGAAAAATTTAAAATACAATAAACCATCGTCACCTTTTGTAGAAGTGTGGCATTCAAAAGAATGAATGAAATGAGTTACGAACCCAATAAACCACCCTAAAATGGAAAATCTCAAGAGTTTGGAAGCGAAAATATTTGGAAGATGAGTTACGAACCAAGTGGAAGAGAAAATTTGGAAGATGAATAGCAGGGTGACTTGAAGAAGAAGACGTTTCGTTTTCTTTTTTTTAGGACAATTCGTTTTTTTATGAAGGCACAAGTAATTTTTCAACTTTTTATTTATTTTCTAATATTTTTTAATGCAGATTCATTTTTTTAACAGAAAACTTAACAATGTTAAGTAAAAGTGTTAATGTGTTCTAATTTAAAAAGTTAAAGGGTGTAATTGAACCAAATAGTTAAGGAGGGTCTAATATGTTCTTGTTACAATAGTCGGAGGGCTAAATTGACCATTATCCCTTGAAATAATACGTTACAGAAATAAACAAGCAAAAACCAATACAGATTGTTGAATTGTAAAGAAGGGCTAATCAAGATTTTGTGGAGTTCAACTTAAATTACTCACTCCGTCCCGGTCAATTACTTACATATTGACCGAGTATGATAATTAATATTTGTGAGTATAATAAAATTAATATTTTATTAGTGAGTGTTAATATAATAGGATAGACGAAAAAGGAAAACGTGACTAATATAGTATAACGGAAAAAATATTTGTAAGATTAATTTCAAAACGGATATTTTGAATTCCACTCAAGATTTTGTTTTAGTTAGAAAAATATTTTTATTCATTTCTAGTTATGTCAGATTTTATGGATGGCTTTAACTTATATGTTTATTTATCTGGTTTTGAACATTCATCATCGAATATTTTAAGATTGGGAAGTATTGGCCAACTATGAAAAATATCTAATATTTTCTTTTCCTTGAATCATACCTTAATGTTTAATTTTGTCAACCAAAAATGTCTTTCACTATAAAAAATATCATAAAGTTTCTCATATCACTGAATTATATTGTTGGTCCCTGTTCAGAGTTTCAATATTTGCAGCGGAAGTTTTTAATTAATTCTTGCACTTATCTTGCTAAGGTCACGACTTAGCAGGTGTTTTCAAATATGTTTAAGCTCGAGTATTCGTTAAGTTCGTTGCAGATTATACCTCAACACTTGATGTGTTGGGTTTTAAACATAATCAATATGTAATGAAATAAAAGCAGTAAAAGAACACAAGACTTATAGTGGTTCGAACAATTATTCTACGTCCACTCTTCAGTCCTCCTGACTAAAAATTCACTATAGATTGATTACAAGGTTAGGCTTGATCTCTAACATTGAGCAGCTCCTCCGTCTGGTCATCGCGCACCTTCAAGCACCTTAGTCTTCAATCCTCACTTTGTCGCTCCTTAGAGTGAGGACAAACCTCCCTTCTCCTTGGACGTCGACGCTGGGAGTTTTATAGTTCTTCCCAGAACTTTTCCTTGTTTGGCAGTTGCCCGTGATAATCACACTTGCAGAGCAAGGTGACTGCTAGTTTCTTTCTATGATAAAGAGAATCCCAAAATTAACCTTAGAAGTAATACTTTAGAGGTCTCGAGCTTCAAGTATGAAAGCTTATGAAAAAGCTTCAATTAGGTACACGCTCGGATGAGTTCACGTGAGCGTGAGAGTATGTTGATCTCTTGTTTTCTCTGTTAATGAAATTTTGCGAACTTCTAAATCTCTTCTAGATGACACCTATTTATAGGCGAAGATTCAAACGACCGTTTGAATCTTATTCGTTAGACTCAGAGGGTTTGCTCGTCAATCTATGTTCTTCTTTTTCTGCAAAGCACATTGACTCTTCAGGTCTCCTTCATCTTTGATTGGCGTAGCTCCTATTTGTAGCCGTCTTTGTCAGAACAAATCTTTTAGTTTGAATCTGGAAACCACCCTTATGTCTGTTGATTATTCTTATTTCTAATTCGTCAGGTTTCCTTGTGATTTAGATTCTTCTGAATTGCGACTTTGTATTGTCTTGATTGTTGTTGAGTGTTTGCTGGCTATTTATGCTCTGCTGACCTTTCAGCAGTCTTGCTAAGATCCCGCAGCATGCTTGCTTCATTCATTCAGCATTCCATTAGGCGTGTCCAACATTCCTTCAAGTTTGCTCGCCTTTACTGGCGTCTCCAGTAATCTTCAGATCACCATTCTTTGATTCTTTTCTTCTAGTTCTATTACAACTTGAGTAGATGTAACCTATACAGGACTTTTACAATATGACTCGATACTAAGTTGCTAGAATCTAGATCTACAGAGCTTCGATGCACATAAACTAATAAACATACAATTTAGATCAAGGGGTTGTAATATTTCTAACAATATTCCTAATAATTTCCCCCTTTTTGGTGCGATCAAAGCCTCAATTCTAACTAACTGATCATGGGAAAGCTGATTAATGAAATTACAACATATTCCTATCAATTTTATTCTCAGCATCTCAACTCCCTTAGACTCAGTATGATTCCTAAATGTTTCCCCTCAAAATATCAAGGGTATTGCTCGATTAATAATTTTTGCTTCAAGTAAATGGCTTTTGAATCATTTATCAGATATGTGTAAAGCACATTCACACATGATTATCAAGCAACATGCAGGAATATATCACACACATCAACAATCCGTGCAATTTGTTGATTACACTGACTGTGTAATTTCAGCTATATCAATTAATTCAGCATTGGACAATGAGATGTTGTCTTCAACCTGGGTTAGTTTTCATTAAAAATGTTGCGATGAAGTACATGAAACACACACCCAAATTAAAAAACATTTGTTTTAACGCCAGAAGACTTATAAGGAGTAGAAGAATTACTTCTTTGCTGTTGAAGAGTCTGAATCAGCGACATTTTTGGCACTTGAGGAGCTGATCGCTAAATTATTTAACAAGCGACTTAGCAAAGCTAATAATATAGCGGCAAATAAAATTATCGAATCCCAGGGGAATGAAGTAACGAAAAATCCTAAGTACTAAAACATTAGTTCTCAAAACTCTGGTTAGGGAAAATCAAATTTTGGGTTGTGGTTATTTTGAAAATCTCAATACTTGCTAATTAAAATTTAGACAGATTACTAAATTGCTTTTGATGAAAACGATTATGAGAAGTACATATTCCAGGGACATCTACCTATCAAGTATGACATAGATGAATGAATTGATTATTTCCCAATTTAATTCCTCTTCGTAGTGAAACATCAGAAAGGTATTATGAACTTCTTTGTTGGAAAATTCATAAAGTAGATTAATTAATTACCTATCTCCGCTCGGTCTCAAGATAAATTAACTAACTCCAAAGATCTACAGATTTATCCCTACAATCAATCTCCTTCAGTTACGACAAGAAATCGGATTATATTGTAAAAATCACTTTCCATTGAAAACTATTACAGTTACGTCTCAAGTAATCAACTAGTTAATCCTAAGATGTGGCCAACAAACTCAAGATTATGAATAAACTCAGATTTCACAAACTACGAAGGGAAAGGGAAAATAATTCAATTAATCAAAACATGCATACATTGATAGTTCGAAACCGTAGAATCTGAGGAAGAGATTAGTTACACATATTCAGAGTAATATTCATCATAGAAAAATAAAACCTGAATTGCATAAAAACTTGGGTCTGAATATCTTCTCACAAAACTCTGTCTTCAAACATAAACTCTAAAAACCTTGGAAATCTCTAAAAATCTTCAATGCTAAAATCTCTTAATTGCTCTAATGATTTCCACACTAAAGAATGAATTTATACATGGCTATTTATAATAGTGAAAGATGTATCAAGCAATATCTAGGATTAGATATGTCTTTATCTTCAAAGCAGACTCAGATTAGGAATCCCGCAGTCACGTCGACCGTGGGAGAATAGCGTCGATCGATGCTGATGAAACACCCTCGTCGATCGACGTGGAATGGCGTCGATCGACGTGGGCCTTGTTGCTTCCGTTGACCTTCTCCTTCTCCTTCGTCGATCGCTCCCTCTCCAATTCCCTCGTCGATCGACGAGGCATCCCCGTCGATCATCCCCGTCGATCGACGTGGACATGAAACTGGAAATCCGACTCTTCTCTATTTTCAACTAAAAACCTGCATGATTCATCAAACACGACATTACAAGTACAAAAGACAATTGATGCACGAAAAAGACACTAAAAACAAACTGAACACCACACAATTAGTCAAAGAACAACTAGATAAGTTGGTAAAAATTCTAACTTATCAACTCCCCCAAACTTAAACCATTGATCGTCATCGATCAATTCACAGAAAAGAAATCGAATCAAATGCAGATACAAGTGTGCAATGCCTCACAAGGTTTTTTGCAATCTGAGTATCACTCATTCATATAAATCATGCAATCCAAACAAATTCTCATTGTTAAATTATAGAGGAGGAACCTCACAGGGCAGTGTTTGCACTCATCGCTCAATCAAGTAAAGGGCTTGAAATTCACTCATTCAAAGTTTTTAGTTTACCTCACCATAGGTTTGACAAATTTCTCATCTCTCCACTGCTTGTTAGTGTGGCTTTTCAGGGAATCAGAAAGGTCTTAATTTGGTTGTAATGTGGCTTACCTAAAAGGTGAGATATTTTTGGCTAAGTGACTTAGAATATTGCAAATGAACTCATGGCCTTAGCATATCATAACCACATAATTTTTTTTTTCTTTTTCATGCACAATCTTGTTCCTTCTGTTTTGTAATTTTCAGGGTCCTAAGCTTTATTTTGACTTTTGTGAACTACAACATATGAATTTTTCTTCTCATCATTTTTTTCTTTTCACTTCTCTTTTCATTCTTTTTCACCAATGTTCACTTTTTTTTTTCTAATTTACCCATAGGAACCCCTATTTTTGCACACAACCACATGTCACAATCCCACAATTCACACCATCCAATAAATCACATTCTCTTGTTCATCAACCCTCCTAATCAAAGAAAGAAAATTTTCCAAGGCTCAAAGGGGCTACAAGTGAAAATTAAAGGTTAGTGTATGGGGGATGGGCTACGAAAGAACATGCCTAAAATCATTTTCACCCTATTACCACACTTAATGCAACCTCAAGAGTGAAATTCTTCAAATTCTAGGAAGTAAATCTAATGACTTTGTCACTCATCAAACGAAAAGATGGCACAATTTCTCACAAGGTAGAAATTTTCGTTACTCCTCAACAATTACCCACATGTCACAATTACCCAATATTTTCGCGGAAGATGAAGACTCTCCCGCGAAGTGGCCGAACAAATGTCCACCGGTCTGATTCGGAATGTGCTCTCCTCCTCCATCATGCCTCTAATCCTCTGGCTCCTCATCCTCGGGCTTGGTTGGGGGGGTCTGCGGCGGTTGCTGATCCGGCTGAGTCAGTGGTTGGTGACAAAGTCTGGAGGTACCGGGTCCTCCATGTGCTCCGACCATGAGCCTCAAATGGGTGGGTGTGCTCATCAACCAATTATCACGGAAGTGATAATCAATGACGTGAGTGAGGTCCCTCTGTGGAAGTGGGAACCTGTCCCCATTGGACATCCGCAGGGACCAACCCGTATCCCGTTATGAAAGCATCAACATCTTCACCAGAGCCCCGGTGCCAAGTCCTCGGTTGTCGTCCTCTAGCACCTCAATCTGGGTCAAGTCAATGCCCACATGCTCCGCAATCGGGGTGCTCAATCCCCCGCTCCAAATGTTGCCCTTGGAGGCCTTGATCTGATACCTCCAATGATCCATTACCAGCGCCGCAAAGCTGAACTCCTCCCCCGTTAACATGCAGTAGAGGGCAAACAGCTCTCCCACTCTCGCCTTGCCGCTTTCATGTCGGCCAGTGATCGACACCCCCATGCACCTCTGAAGGTACCGGAAGACTGGGTTGTCAATGGAGGAAGCCTTCAAATTCCCCGAGTCAAACTCCCGTAAGTCCTCTTTAGCATCGGCTGCTATCTGGCTCCAGAATCGGGCAATGTCAAAACTCGGGGGAAAAAAGCCAACTTCCCCTTTTCGGACTCCCCAAATTTCTTCAAGCTTGTCCCTTGGTATCTCGTAGTGCTCGTTCAAAAGATGGAAGGCAATGGTGGTAGGCTCCGACTCCGGCTGAACCTCATAGACATGGAGTGAGGCCAGAAACTCCAGGACAAGTGACGGATATGTTGGCCACCTCGCTGTCATCCAAGCACTCCAATTCACTCTCTCCAAGAGAACCTTCACATCAGCTTGAATTCCCAGCCTCTCCATTGTCGTCGGGCATGGGTAGAGTGTCTATCGGACGGTGAACTCGTCGCTTGAGAGTTTTCTGAAATGTCTCTCATATACCCGATTTGCAAAGGTGGGTCAAAAATCCATGATGCACTGCAAGGGTAGTAGGAAAAAATGTCAAAGCTCAGCAACAACATCACAAAAATTTCAAAACAGTGATACAACCAAATGTGCAATTATCCCCAAAATGTATCTACCCATGCAAAATTGATTCGACATTTACGCAATTCAAACTCTATCCTACCATGTTGCATCCTTAATTGAAAGAATTTTTCCCAAAGTAGCAGGACAAGAGTAACACCACCAACAAGAATTATCCCCCAAACTTCCGTTTGTCAAATTCAATGAAATCAAAGAAAAAAATCCATGATATGCAAGTATATCGACTAAAATGACTAACCATATCGAAGAATCACCACGAATAGCAACGAAATCGACAAAAATGCAAGAATGGAAACAAGGGCTCCAAGTTCAATTTTTATCAAAAATCATGCTCAAATCTTTCACAACATATGAAATAATCGAAGAGGAGAGGTTTAGGATATATACCGTGGATTGTAGCGATGGATTTGGAGAGAAAAATTCAAGGTGGGTTTTTGGAGAGGAAAAAATCGTGCGTGTGTGTTTGTGAGGAGGAGAATGAGGGATTTTGGGTTTTAAACCCGTCTCTATATGGCTTCTGAATTGTTTGCGTCGATCGAAGAGGCACCCCCGTCGATCGACGTGGACAAAACTTCTTCGTCGATCGACGAAGACCAGAAACACACGTCGATCGACGCCAAAATGCAGCGATCGACGTGGCCCCGACAGATGACTGGACCCGACAAACTTCGAAAAAAAATTCTGAAGATATGAAACTCAAATGACTCGACTCTATTGAATTTAAAATAACAGAAATAAAGAAAGCAGTAAACTGTTGGGTTACCTCCCAACCAGTGCTTGGTTTTATGTCGCTAGCTCAACAATACCTGTGATTTCAAGGGCGATTCAAGTAGTACTTCTCCACCGCTTCGACATGAAGTGGGGTGTAGTATGGTTTCAGGTTCTGCCCGTTCACTTTGAAGTTTTTCCCATCTTGGCCAGCTAATTCAACTACACCGTTCATGAATTGATAGATAACGGTGTATGGTCCGACCCACTTTGACTGCAGCTTTCCAGACATGAAGCGAAGACGGGATTTGAATAGGAGAACCTTGTCACCTGAATGGAAAACATGTGAGCGAATCCTTTTGTCGTGGAATCTCTTCGCTCGATTCTTGTAGATGACATTGTTCTCATAAGCTTCATCCCGAAAATCTTCTAGCTCGTTCAATGCCATGGCACGCTCTTCTGCAACTGTCTTCCAATCCAGATTTAATTCTTTCACTGCTCTCCAAGCCTTGTGCTCCATCTCAACAGGAAGGTGACAGGACTTCCCGAAAATCAGCTGATACGGTGACGTCCCAATGAGCGTTTTGTAGGCGGTGCAGTATGCCCATAATGCATCATCAAGTATTGCCGCCCAATCCTTTCTTTGCTTCACCGTCTTCTCCAAGATTTGCTTGATTTCTCGGTTGGACAGCTCCATCAGCCCATTCCCTTGAGGATGATATGGAGTGGTGACCCGGTGTTTGACTCCGTACCTCGCAAGCAAATTGGCAAGCCATTTGTTGCAGAAATGGGATCCCCCATCGCTTACCAATGCTCTTGGCGTCCCAAATCTCGTAATGAGCTTTTGCAGGAACTTGATGACCACTTTGGAGTCGTTTGTGACCGTTGGAATGGCCTCAACCCATCGTGATACATAGTCCACTGCCAGAAGAATGTATGAGAACCCTTGGGATGGTGGAAAGGGTCCCATGAAGTCAATCCCCCAGACATCAAAGATCTCGACTTCAATGACCGGCGTCTGTGGCATCTCATCCATCCGCGAGATGTTGCCGGTCCTTTGGCAGGGATCACAACTCGTAATCCATCCACGACAGATCTCGTAGATAGATGGCCAATAGAACCCGCTGGCGAGAATTTTGAATGCCGTCCGGTTGGCTGAATGATGGCCGCCACTAGGAGATTAATGGCAGGCTTCGAAGATTTGTTGCCACTCGGACTGGGGCACACAACGGCGAATGACACCATCAGCACATCTACGCCACAGATAGGGATCCTCCCAATAGTAGAATATAACATCGTGCAGAAACTTCTTCTTTGCATATGGAGAAGAGTCCGGAGGAAGTACACCGCCAACTAAGTAGTTGGCGAAATCTGCATACCATGGAGTTTTGGACTCGTACATCTCTTTCATGGCGTAGATCTGTTCGTCGGGGAATGTCTCTCGGATTGTCATTTGCTGATCATCCCTTTTGACCGGTGGCTCGAGTCTTGACAAGTGGTCGGCGATCACGTTCTCGCTCCCCTTTCTGTCCTTGATTTCCAAGTCAAACTCCTACAGCAACAATATCCACCGAATCAGTCTCGGCTTGGCATCTTGCTTTGCGAACAAGTATCTGATGGTTGCATGGTCAGTGTAGACAATCGTCTTTGACCCTATAAGATAAGGCCAGAACTTGTCAAAGGCATACACGACCGCGAGCATCTTTTTCTCTGTGGTGGTGTAGTTGCATTGCGCCGGATTCATGCTCTTGCTAGCATAGTGAATCACATGGAAGAGCCTTCCTTTCAGTTGTCCCAAGACTGCCCCAACAGCATAGTCGCTGGCGTCGCACATCAATGTGAAGGTTTCATCCCAATCAGGCACGATCAAGACTGGTGCAGTCACCAGTGCCTCTTTCAATCTCTCAAATGCCTTCAAGCACTCTTCATCAAAAACGAAGGAAACATCCTTCTCCAGCAGGTTGCACAAGGGCCGAGATATCTTTGAGAAGTCTTTGATGAACCTCCTATAGAATCCGGCGTGGCCTAGGAAGCTTCGGACTTCTTTGACATTTGTTGGCGGAGGCATCTTCTCAATGGCTATCACTTTGGCTCAGTCTACTTCAAGTCCTTCAGCTGATACTCGATGACCCAACACAATCCCCTCTCACACCATGAAGTGGTATTTCTCCCAATTGAGGCACAGGTTTGTCTCAGCGCATCTCTCAAGTAAAGTAGCCAGATTCTGCAAACAAACATCGTATGAGCTATCGAAAACTGAGAAACCATCCATAAATACCTCCATGACATCTTCGATCAAGTCATGGAAGATTGCCATCATGCATCTCTGGAAGGTAGCCGGTGCATTGCATAATCCAAAGGGCATCCGTCTGTAGGCGAATACTCCGTATGGACAGGTGAATGTCGTCTTGTGTTGATCTTCAGGTGCCACAACTATCTGGTTGTACCCTGAGTAACCATCAAGAAAACAATAAAAAGGGTAACTGGATAATCTATCAAGCATTTGATCAATGAAGGGAAGAGGAAAGTGATCTTTGCACATGGCGGTGTTTAAGGCTCGGTAGTCAATGCAAAATCGCCATCCTGTGATCGGTCTTGTTGCTACTTCCTCTCCATCATCGTTCTTTACTATCTGCATCCCCCCTTTCTTGGCTACTACTTGTGTAGGGCTCACCCACTTGCTGTCGGAAATTGGGTAGATCATGCCATGGTCTAGGAGTTTGAGAACCTCCTTCTTTACAACTTCTTGCATGATGGGATTCAATCGTCATTGTGCTTGTCTCTTTAGTATGGCATCCTCTTCAAGGATGATCTTGTGCATGCAAAGTGAAGGGCTGATCCCCTTGATATCCCCCAAAGTCCATCCGAGGGCGGATTTGTATTTCCGTAGAACTCGCAGTAGTTTGTCCAACTCCCCCTGTGTAAGATAGGCAGAAACAATAACAGGGTAAGTGTCATTAGAGCCCAGAAATGCGTACATGAGATGTGCCGAAAGTGTCTTGAGTTCCAGAAGTGGTGGATCGGAGCTGGAAATCGATTTTTCCAGATTGGCATCGATCGATAAAGACGTTCTGTCGATCGACGTGGTCTTCAAATGGGCGTCGATCGACGAGACAGTGGCGTCGATCCACATGTTCCTTCCCTTATCTCTTTCTGGCTGTTTCTGGCAGTAGTGGTTAGGCAGTGGTTCTCTCTTGGTTTCTTTTTCTCGAGTTATCTCCTCAAACACATCCAGCTCAACAACTAGATCCAAAATATCCTCGCCTGCCTCATCCAGATTTGTTGATGAGAACAGCGAGTGTTGCAGGCAGTTTTCCAGAAAGTTCGGTTCACTTTTGAGAGAGGCGAAGGGAGAAGACATTACCGGACTGAAGCAATTGATCATGTGGCATTCTTCTTGATAGCTTCCTTCATTGTACTTCTGCATTGCCTTGTAGATCGAGAACGTGACTGACTTGTTGTTCACCCGGAATGTCAGCTTGTCGTCTCGAATGTTGATCAATGCCCCTCCAGTTTTCAGGAATGGCCTTCCAAGGATCAGAGGAATGTTCCGATCTTCTTCCATGTCTAACACCACGAAATTTGCTGGAATGATGAAATCTTTTACCTTCACCAGCACATCTTCCACGATGCCTTTTGGGTACGAAACTAATCGATCGGCCATCTGAAGTGAGATTGTCGTGGGCTTGATGGTTTCGATCTTTAACCGCTTGAAGATTGACAGCAGCATCAGATTGATTGATGCTCCAGAATCACAGAGAACTTTCCCAAAGGTCTCTCCTCCGATCACGCAAGAGATTGTGAAGGATCCCGGGTCCTCCCTTTTGATTGGCATCTTCTTTTGAATAATGGCGCTGCATTCTTCGAATAGGTTGACCGTCTCATGCTCCAAGAAAGGTCTTTTCTAAGAGACCATGTCTTTCAGAAACTTGATGTATCCGGGCATCTCTTGCAGGGCTTCGACCAATGGAATGTTGATATGCACCTTCTTAATTGTTTCAAGAAATCGTGCATACCTCTCGTTCATCTTTGTCTTGGAAAACTACTGCGGATATGGCAGAGGCGGTTTCTTTAGAGGTGGAACGGAAGCTGACGTCGATCGATGAGGATCAACGTCGATCGACGTGGCCTCAGGAGCTACGTCGATCGACGGAGACCCTTCGTCGGTCGACGGGATCTCGTCTGTGATGACTTCTTCATCCTGCTCGGCTTCTCCTTCCTCCCGGGTATCTTTCCCTGCCTGCTTTGGCCCTTTATATGATTTGCCCCCCCTTAGAGTTATGGCATTCACTTGGTTCCTCTGATTCTGGTTCTTGGGATTGACCTGGGTGTTGCTTGGAAGCTGTCCCGGCTTGTGTTTAGTTCCAAGGGCATTGGCAATTTAGCTGACTTGGTTCTCAATGATCTGCACATGCTTCTGCATCTGATCAACCTTAGTGCTCACACCCGAGATTTCTTATTTTAGCTTGGTTACCGTATCAGTGGAGCCTTCCATGAATTTAGCCAAAATCTCCTCGAGATTTGGCTTCTTCTTCTCCACAACTGCCCCATCTTGTACGGCAAATCCCAGTGGTGGCTGCTCCGTGGCTTGAGGGTTTGCGTAGGAAAATCCAGGGTGATTCCTCGCATGATTATAATTATAGGGCTAGTTATGGTGGTGGTTGTGTTGCTGATATCCTCCTCGGTAGTTGTTTTGATAACCGCCCCTTTGGATGAAGTTTACCTCGACACCATCCCCCTCAGGTGGAGCTTGCACTGTCTCAACTGCAGCAACAGTTTTCTCTTGCTTCAGTGTAGCGAACTCTTCCTTTAGCTTTTTCAGCTCGGTTGCCAAATCAGGTTGTTCGGAAACTTTCTCCACCACTATTTCGATTGCTTTCACAGGTCGAGTTCGACTTGAGGACCACCGTTGAGTGTTGTTAGCCATCTTTTGGAAGAATTCCAAGGCCTTCTTTCCGCTTTTCGTCATGATGGTGTCTCCCAATGTGGTGTCCACCAACTTGACGGTTTTCTCATTGAGTCCCTCGTAGAATGCTTCTGCTTGTTCTCCTGGCAGAAAACCATGTCCGGGGCAAGACCTCAGTAGCTCTTTGAATCGCTCCCACGTTTCACTGAAGCTCTCATCGGGTCTTTGAGCGAACCTGATGATTTCTTTCCTTCTCTGCCTGATGACATTTGGTGGGAAGAAGTTTTCCAGAAACTCATTCCTCAATTCAGTCCATGTGCTGATACTTCCCTTGTCCAGTGCAGTGAACCAAAACTGTGCCTTATCCCTCAGAGAAAATGCGAACAGACGCATTCGGATAGCACTCTTGCTGACCCCTCCAATTTTGATAGTATTGCAGAGCATAAGGAACTTATCCAGATGTGCGTAGGGATCCTCAGTGGCTCTTCCTCCGAATTAATTTTGTTGCACCATCTGCACCAATCCGGTCTTCAGCTCAAAATTGTAGGCATTGATGCCAATCCTGAAGTCTATCTACTTGAATCGAGGTTTATATCAGTTCTGCATGGCCTCCTCTTCTTTCTCATCGTCAGATTCCTCTGGCGGATTCGGGTCGTCCTCCTCTCCATTATCGGGATTGTCATCAAACAGTGGGTTATGGCGAACATCCCTTCCGTTCGGATTGTTCCTCTCGAGGTCTCTCTCCAGGTTGAACTGTTGGATCTGTGCCCTCATAGCTTGAACTTCTTGGAGAAGCACAACTTGCTCCTCTGCAGTTAGCATTGGTTGAGGTGGTTGAACAATCGGCTGTGGTACATTATCTGCCATTGCTTGATTACTTGAGCTCTCCTGAGCACGCTTATTCCTTCGGATCTTTCTGCAAGTGGCTTCAATGTCCGGGTAGTAATAAAGCGGGTCCTTTCCTCTAGCTCTTGTGTAGTAAGGTAAGACTGCAAATAAAACGAAAACACACTGAAATTAACAACTGAAATTCTGAAAAAGGACTACGGCGTCGATCGACAAAGATCAAAGTCGATCGACGTGGAAGACGTAGCTGCGTCGATTGACGTGGGTGTCACGTCGATCGACGCGATTTACGAAAATATGAGAATTTAAAGAAAAATACGAAAATTACAACCTAAATCAGTATTTTGATCACAGTTTTAATAGTAAGTTTAGTTCTATTCGATCCCCAGCAACGGCGCCAAAATTTGATCGCTAAATTATTTAACAAGCGACTTAGCAAAACTAATCATATAGCGGCAAATAAAATTATCGAATCCCAGGGGAAAAAAGTAACGAAAAATCCTAAGTACTAAAACATTAGTTCTCAAAACTCTGGTTAGGGAAAATCAAATTTTGGGTTGTGGTTATTTTGAAAATCTCAATACTTGCTAATTAAAATTTAGACAGAAAACTAAATTGCTTTTGATGAAAGCGAGTATGAGAAGTACAGATTCCAGGGACATCTACCTATCAAGTATGACATAGATGAATGAATTGATTATTTCCCAATTTAATTCCTCTTCGTAGTGAAACATCAGAAAGATATTAAAAACTTCTTTGTTGGACAATTCATAAAGTAGATTAATTAATTACCTATCTCCGCTCGGTCTCAAGATAAATTAACTAACTCCAAAGATCTACAGATTTATCCCTACAATTAATCTCCTTCAGTTACGACAAGAAATCGGATTACATTGTGAAAATCCCTTTCCATTGAAAACTATTACAGTTATGTCTCAAGTAATCAACTAGTTAATCATAAGATGTGGCCAACAAACTCAAGATTATGAATAAATTCAGATTTCACAAACTACGAAGGGAAAGGGAAAATAATTCAATTAATCAAAACATGCATACATTGATAGTTCGAAACCCTAGAATCTGAGGAAGAGATTAGTTACACATATTCAGAGTAATATTCATCATAGAAAAATAAAACCTGAATTGCATAAAAACTTGGGTCTGAATATCTTCCCACAAAACTCTGTCTTCAAACATAAACTCTAAAAACCTTGGAAATCTCTAAAAAATCTTCAATGCTAAAATCTCTTAATTGCTCTAATGATTTCCACACTAAAAAATGAATTTATACATGGCTATTAATAATAGTGAAAGATGTATCAAGCAATATCTAGGATTAGATATGTCTTTATCTTCAAAGCAGACTCAGATTAGGAATTCCGCAGTTGCGTCGACCGTGGGAGAATAGCGTCAATCGATGCTGATGAAACACCCTCGTTGATCGACGTGGAATGGCGTCGATCGACCTGGGCCTTGCTGCTTCCGTTGACCTTCTCCTTCGTCGATCGCTCCCTCTCTAATTCCCTCGTTGATCGACGAGGCATCCCTGTCGATCGACGTAGACCTGAAATTGGAAATCCGACTCTTCTCTGTTTTCGACTAAAAACCTGCATGATTCATCAAACACGACATTATAAGTACAAAAGCCAATTCATGCACAAAAAAGACACTAAAAACAATCTGAACACCACACAATTAGTCAAAGAACAACTAGATAAGTTGGTAAAAATCCTAACTTATCAGGAGCCGACGGTGGTTTTCTTCACTTTCCTGAGGGTCTCGAGTGTTACCTTCATGAAATTGTCCACTAAAACTTCTCTCTCTTCTCTTCTGATTCGTTCTTTTTCTTCGATCCTTCTTCGTTCCTCTTTCTCTTCTTCATCTTGTATCATTCTCAAGTCTTCATCCATTTTTCTTCTCACATCTTGTATCATTCTCAAGTCTTCATCCATTTTTCTTCTCACTTCGAGGCGCCAGATTCTTTCTTCTTTTTCCTTCAATTGCTCTTCCTCTACTAACCTCTTATGTTCCCCCTCTTTGATCGCAGCAAAAAGTCCGGTGGAGAAGGTCTCAAAATTATCTTGCTGAGTGCAATGAAGCTCCTCCTTTGCCTCGACTACTTGAGTTGTTACTTCAGCTTGCACGAGCAGCACCATCTTCTCCTTAATGCTTCTTCCTACCATCGTGTGGATGAATTGTTGGAGGTCCCTCTGAAAAGTACTGGAGCTCAGGGGCTCAATCGTCAGGGTTGGGTGTTCCTCCAATAGCACAATTTGATTCTGTGAGGTAGGTATGTTGGCAGTGATAGTCAGTGCTTGAGATGAAGTGGTCGGCGGATCCACGTTTGCTGTAGTGACAGGTTCTTTCTCCTGAGTTCTTTCTTCTTTAGTAGGAACTGGAGACGGAGGCCTAATGCTATCCACTTTGGATGACATATTCTCCAATGTAGTGAGTATGCGCTCCTTAAACTCCATCATCTTCTTCCGATCCTCTTCTCTCTTGCGTGCGGCTTCCTCTTCTGCTAGCTTCTCTTGTAGCTCAGAAGTTGCGGCCATCTATCTTCTCGTTGCTGGTTACTTGAAGTGTTGAGTGAATGGTGGTGAGTCCTCATAGCGTACTCAGATGGTGGCAATGAGCGATCTCTAGTCATTGCTCTGTGCGCCTTGATCTTTTGTAATCGAGCAGCGACCTACTTTTCTGTGTACTGGCTTTTGGATGTTTGATCCATCCAGTCATCAGCCCATTCCTCTTCACTTCGCCAATAGTTGAGACTAATCCTGGCCATCATGATTACACGGTCTTCATAATGTAGTTCGTGAGTGGCATAGTCAAAGAATCTCCACCTCTTGAACTCTATCTTCAGCCAATCTAGATCAGAATACCCATCCATTAATTTCGCAGGATATGTGTTCTCGAACTCAACAACAACCTGATCTTCAAAGAATACACAAATGTCTTTTGCCCATGAGATGAGATCATCATTCTTCTCATCCCTCACCGTGACAAGAGGACACCAATTAGCAATCCTCTTAGCTTTGAATTTCCTGTTAGGTGGTCCTTCCAAGGGCACTCTTAATGTTTCACCTCTGAAAATGGATTCACCATCTGCAAGCAACAGGCTCCCCTTCGTAGCATTTGCATTTCCTGCATTTCCTTCATTGTCAGTACTAGGGATGTCACTAAATGATATACCTGACACTTCTGGGGAAGTGGGAATCGAAATTTGCCTATGCCATAGCCTCTCTATGGTGTTCTCCATCATATATCTAGTTTCTGCTCCTAATTTCCATTCCAGAATAGTAGATGGATCGATTCCCAAGGCACGAAGATATTTCTCACTATGCGCCCGTACATTTGCAGTGAGATTGGCTGGCAACCTTGCTCGAGTCTCAGCATCCATAGTGGTAGCAGCTTTCTTTTTCATGACGTTCTTGCCAGCAACATTCATTTCAGTATCATTCTTTTCTGCTGCGGTTGTGGGTTGTTGATCCGTTGTCTGCGTGTCTACCTCAAGGTCTGCTGTCTCTCCATTTTCATGCATCTCAAGGTCAGCATTCTCTATTTCAGCTGCCTTGTCATCTTCCTTTCTAGCAGGGTTTTGGCTGTCTTCCTGCACCAATTATTTTTCAACATTTACTGTAACCAACTGACTTTCTCCTTGCGCAATCAGTGGTTCATCTTCAAACACTTTTTCAATTACAGAACTGTTACCTCCCTGCACAGCAGTCTGTAGAACCAAATTTCCTTGGTTACCATCAGCATTATCAGTGGCACCATCACTTTCCCCTTGCGTTGTGGTGTGTTGTTCATTCGAAATCGTAGAATTCCTTTTTATTGCGCAGGAACCTGCTTCACCAAGGATTCTTCGGATCTCATATGCACCACATCTTGCAAATCCCGGAACACTCCTAGCCTTTGCATTTGGTCGAAATCAACATCCGACAAGGCATCTGGATACACAATTGTTTCCTCGGCATCACAAGCCTTAGTTTTACCTTTGGCGATCTGTGTCTTCTTGATATCGTTCTTGGTGATGCGTTCAGGTTCTTCTCCGGCCTTAATCTTAGCATTGCACTCTTCATATGCTGATTTGACTTACTCAAAGTTGGCATCCCTTTGATCTAAGAGCATCTGTAGATGGGCTTTTTCAAATTCCTTTTGTGCTTTTGCCTTCTTCGTAACTTTTTCCTATTTCCTCTTCTGTCATGACTCTTTCTCCTCGGTAGTGAAATCTAATTTCCTCTTGGTTTCTTTAGAGGCTTTCAGGACAAGAACCTCTTCTGTAGCTTTGGTAATATCAGGAATTGGTAGAGAAGTATCTACCATCTACGCTTCATCTCTGCATCATCTATTACTCTGTAGGTAGCAACTTCTTTTCCATCGGTTTGCAAGCCATACTTTGCTCCCAACACTTCAGGACTTATCACAATCTTCGTCCCCAAAACACTTGTTGTGAAGAATTTTTCACTTTTGTCAACCACAGCTCAGGCAAAGAATTCTACAACTATGTGAGGCCTGAACTTTAGGGGTTCCGCAAACAAGTACTTTAGAAGACCTTCTCGGTCGAGTTTGCCGATGAGTATGTCACAGAAGTGACTTCTGAACAGGGGCTCGTAGATTATCTTGTCATTCTTCACTTGGGTCGCCCTCTTCAGTTAGCTTGGCGTGTATCTTACCGTGAGCAATGGCTACCATGCGATAGTAAGAGATAGATTCATCAATATCCTCCTTTTTAAATATTCCTGTGAACGTTGGTTGAAACTGTTATGGTTCTCCAGGAATGATTGGTCTTCTCGACGATTTGGCAGGGGGACTGGAACGATTGGAAGATTCCACCATTGATGATTTTTCTGAAACTCAAGGGAGGTATAAGGTTGAAGAAATTCAAAATCAGAAATATATAAGGTAATAGGGTTTGAAAATCCCAATCCAACTTCCTTTATACGATTGTAAGCAATCCTCCTTCTGTGAGCGGTTGGATTTTATTTCTGATATGGATGGATCGACGGTTGAGCAGTTGGTGACGGTTCGTCTTATGTCCTAAGATGATGAGTTGTGCGTGGTTGACGTGGCTTCTGGTCATTCGTCGTCGTCCCGAGCTATAATCACCATTCCAATTAATATAGACTATGCTGCTGCTCCGTCAATTTGATAATCCCGCCTTTCAAGGGATTTGAAATCATTAGCTTCCTTTTGATTGCTGGGCCTTTTTGATCATGCAAAAAGGTACTTTGCTGATAGTGTAAATGTCAGCAATTTGTAGGCCCGTGCTGAGAGTTTGGACTCATCACGCAGTCTATTCCTACTTATTCAGAATACCTTAGATACCAGTGATTTACTGAGAGCTTGGACTCAGTAATGACCTTTTTTTCTACGGGTATCCTGGCGTTCCATAGACCTTTGATGGTTTGCTGAGAGCTCGGACTCAACATATCACATAATTTCATAAGGTCTTGATTTCCCGTAGACTGTAGATATCTGCTGAGAACTAGGACTCAATAGTCTAGTTCTTAAGTATGTTAGAATTTCATACTTATTCATCTACAAGTGTCTGCTTCAGTAGTCTTCGGGGTTCCACCGAGAGCTTGGACTCAACAGACGAATAAGACTCATAAATTATGTCATCCTTTTAGGATTCATTGAGTCATCTTACTGAGAGCTTGGACTCAGTAAACAATATACTTCTGCTAAGAGCTTGGACTTAGCAGGACACTTTGGCTCCATAAGATATCTTGATATGGCAGCTGAGAGCTTGGACTCAGCTTTGAACTTCGAATCTTTTGATATCTTAGAATTACCATAGACAAATGAAATCTGCTGAAAGCTTGGACTCAGCAGCCAATCTGTACCATGCTATGATTATAGCAATCTATGGAGGTCTACTGAGAGCTTGGACTCAGTAGCTTTCCTTCCGGTCTTGTTTGCTAAGCCGAATATAGCAAACAATATCAAATTGTTGAGAGCTTAGACTCAATAATCATCGGTTATCTACTGAATGCTTGGATTTACTAGAATATATTCAGACTCTTCCTTAGTTCATGAATTTTTAAGGTCCAAAGAGTCTTTACTGAGAGCTCGAACTCAGTTATCGTCGGGGAATCTGTTGAGAGCTTAGACTCAGCAGTCAGCAGTGTGTTTTTCTTGATAATGGTTTTCACATTTTTAACCATCAAGCACTCTACTTCCGACTTATCCTTTTAGGAAGGACATTTTTTTTAATTCCTTTCTTCGATTTTCCTTTACATCTTCAATTTATCATCAAGGAAAATCAAAAGTGTTTTGGATAGGATTCTATTAACACGAGGAGTGTAATGATATAGCATTCTGTTTAGGAAGTTATTCTTTATAGACAACAGAGTATTGTTATCAAAATGGGCATCTTGATTTATTGAAATCACTGATTTACAAGTGTTAGACTTCGCAAAGTAAAACTACAAGTTACAATGATCCAATATTTCCTTCGAACTGCTCCAAATAACGCCTTTTCTAGATCTGCTTTTTCTTGGTCTCATCCCCGAGCTCATTGCTGCAAGTCACCCCACTTGCGCAACAACGTCTTCTTGAGGCTGAGAAATATCCAGTTGCAAGTTCATCTTCTTCCTCCTTGAACTTGCGTTCTCCCTGGACATCTCTTCGACTTTCAACCTTCTGATTCTCTTGTGGACAGTCTAGCACATGGAAGAAAATTCGAATCTAGCAGATCTCGCCATCTGCTCAGACCGGCGCTCTTGTCCACATTCTCTTATCAGCACCTGGTGCTTGCATATGTTTCCTACTTTGTAGGATGGGTAACATCTGCAACACCTGCATGCTCGCACTTAGTCTCGGATGTCAAGCAGATGCATTTGTGTTGCATCTACTCCATCCGCAGACTCTTCCTTCATCTCTTTTTTGTCTCTATTTTTGAACTTTTATCCTGGAAGAAGAGATTAGGGAGTAGTAATTTGGGAACCCACACCCAAAGGTGTTCCCAAATCATGTGACTAAGGAATATCCATCTTCAGACCCACCTGACGAGCTTATATCTCTCCAACGATATAGCTGTCATGGCCTGACAGAATGGACCGTCTATCTCCATTTGGTTCTAATATGAGGAAACCCATTATCAGCAGTGAACCGAGAATTGAGAGAATCTTCTTAAATATGATCTCTGTGAAGATTATGATTCTTCCTCTCAATTTGGAGACTTCCAAATCACGTTGCTCGAACCCATTTTGAAGGTATTTTGGTATGGGAGAAAAAGATTTCATCTTGATTTTCTTGAGCAACAGGGTTTAATCTAGAGGGATTGAAGGCATGAATGAGGTATGGTTTTAGAAGGTTTGAGGATGAATTCCTAAATGACTGAACCCTCTCTTTAAATAGGCACACCTCTCCCTGTGATTTGTTTGATCTATCAAATATTCTGCCTTGGGAACCGACGGTTTCGGTATTGCCTTCCACATGGCCATCTAAGATGCCATATTCTGAACTAAACCGTCTCGAGCCCTGTGCAAAATCTTTGGAAATGATAACGAATATTGACCGTCACTCCATTATTCATTTCATTAATGAGGTCTGTAACCACTTTGTCGGTTGATATTCCGATTTTGATTCCTATTATCTGATCAATTTCCCAAGATTGATTCAGCACCCTTCCTAATATGCTGAGAGCTAGGACTCAGCGATCTCTATGATGTCTGCTGAAATTCAATCTTCAACGTTTGGTTAACAAATTTGCTGAGAGCTAGGACTCAACAAAGAAACCAAGTCTTTCTGTAGTTTGTTGGAGAGTGTGAGCTTGGACACACACTATTCCGCAACAACTCCAGAAATCCAAGAATTCCAAGAAATCCACGAATAGAATGAGAGCTCGGACTCATTCTTCCACAACCTCGTCCAATTTCAATAGGCCAAGTTTAAAACATAGCTCCTTAAATCTGTAATCTGCCAGAGGTTTGGTGAAAATATCTGCCAGCTGATCTTCTGTTCTGATGTAATCCATGGAGATATCCTTCTTTTCAACGTGGTCACTAATGAAATTATATCGGATGTCAATGTGCTTCGTCCTTGAATGATGCACTGGGTTCTTAGTGATGCACATTACACTATTGTTGTCATAGTAGATCGGGACACATCCGGTGCTGACTTCATAATCTTGAAGTTGTTGTTTGATCCATAGGACTTGCATACAACAACTCGTAGCAACCACATATTCAACTTTCGTTGTGGACGTTGCTACAGAGTGTTGCTTTTGCAGAACCAACTTATGAGCTCGTGTCCAAGGAATTAGCAAGTTCCACTTGTACTTTTTTGATCTATTCGGCATCCTCCAAAATTTGTGTCTCAGTATCCAATGAGTGTAAGATCGTCTGCTCTTGGATACCAAATTCTAAAAGACTCTGTCTATTTCAGATATCTAACAATCCTTCGCGCTTACTCCATGTGCGATTTCTTCGGATTTTCTTGATATCTGGCGCATACTCCTACAATATATGAAATATCTGGCCTGCTAGCCGTTAGATATAGCAATGAACCAATTATACCTCTGTATACCATTGGGTCTACGGATTCACCTTCTTTGTCCATTGAAATTTGACAAGCTGTGCTCATAGGAATCCGCAATGTCTTTGTCTTTTCTGGGAAGAATTTGCTAATGAGATCTTTTGTGTACTTCTTCTGGTGAATGAAGATCCCATCACTGGATTTCTGAACTTGAAGACCTAAGAAATATGACATCTTCCCCATCATGCTCATCTGAAAATTTGTCTACATAAGTTGAGCAAACTTTTCATATAGGGTTAGATTTTTAGATCCTAAAATAATATCACCCACGTAAATCTAGACGAGCAGTATTTCTTTAGCATCTTTGATCAAGAAGAGTGTTCTATCTATCTTTCCCTTCTTGAACTCGTTCTTTACTAGAAATAATGACAGCGTCTCGTACCAAGCTCTTGGGGCTTGCTTTAGGCCATGTTAATGGGTGAAAAATATCGAAAGAAATAGAAAGAAGGAAAATCATAGAGCGAACACCCGGGGTGTGTTTTATTGTTTTAAATGATGTTTTAATACAATTTGTACATATTGAATGTTGTAGAATCCTCCTTCCTCTTTAATGAGAGGGGTTATTTATAATTAATGAATAAGACTAGTGTCCCTTCATGAAAAAAGACATCCATTGGTGAATGACATCCTTGAAAAGTCGCGACCCTTGAGCTGAGACACCTTTTCGAACTGCACCTCTTTGAATTGTGATACATCTGTTCGAACAGGTGGTTCGGCCAGAAAGTAGTTCGGTCTTGAAAGTAATTCGGCCTGGAAAGTAGTTCGGCTCTCCGAACAGTTCAGTCCCAAGAGTGGTTCGGCACTTCGAACAGCTCGGTCCAGAAGCAGTTCGGATTGGGAAGAGTTCGGGTAACCTTGAGTTTGGTCAATCTTGAGTTCGAACTCGGAATTTATGTTTGGCCGAACAGCCATAGCGACTTTTTCTTATTTTGGCAATCCTTCTTAGGCTTTCTTCTTTGATGGACCTGGAAATGGGCTTGCTTATTTCTGGGTCATAACAATAGCCCCTCGGCTTTTGTTCGAACTACTTGTAGTTCAGCGAAGCCGAAATATTGACCTGCAAAAAATCAAAGAAGAATTTTTCCCTTCTTCAGATTATAATCCGAAGACATTCGGGAGGTAGTTTCTTGTATCGCAAGCTATCGCTTTACGATTTTGAATTCGGGTATTTGCAAAGCTTTCAGTTCGACTTACAATTATCCCTAGTCCGCGGCTGGCTAAACCCGACTTGTTCTACAAAGGATGCCCTTTGCAGCGTTTAGATTTCGACATGTAACTTTCTACAAGTCGAACGGGGAGCGACCCCGACCCATGGGCATACTACGCCGAAATACACCCTGGCTATTTACTGGGTTATTTGTTTCAGATGTGTAGTCTTCGGAGAGCTTTACGGATAGAAGCATCTTTAACTTCGATATCCTAAGCTCTTTGGAAAATGGTGGCTGACCCGGCCGAGGGCATCACTTCCACTAGAAAGCTTTTTGCTTTTTTTAATGGTCGAGCAATCTTTGTGCTCGATCCAGTAAAATTCGAACAATCTACGTGTTCGAATAAGTTTAGTTCGAACCATTTTTCTGATTTGAATTTTTTTTTTTGGAGATGGTTGCTTTGAGCAACATCTTTAGTGCTTTGTGTAGAAGCCCCCTGTCATGATTAGCACATGCACAAGATATTAATTTGAAACAGTATTCCGAGTAAAGTTTTTACCCTCAGTGATAAAGTGCTTCGAGCTCGAAAGTCCTTTGATCTGGAGGTGCTTCGAACTTGATAAAGCTCTTCAAATTTAAGTTGGAAGATGCTCTTCGAATTTTAGTTAGAATACGCTCTTCGGATTAGTGAGAAGAATTCTTCGGATTTTAGTTAGAAGAAGCTCTTCGAATTATTGAGAAGAGTTCTTCAAATTTTAGTTAGAAGAAGCTCTTCGAATTATTGAGAAGAGTTCTTCAAATTTTAGTTAGAAGAAGCTCTTCGAATTATTGGGAAGAGTTCTTCGAATTTTTGTTACAAGAAGCTCTTCGGATTATTGAGAAGAATTCTTCGAATTTAAGAAATAATACATTGAAAATGAAGGCAAGTGCTTCGAACTAAGAAGCAGGTTCTTTGAATTTTTGGGAATGAGTGGTTCGGACTATGAAGCAGTTCGAACTAGGAAGCAAGTTCTTCGGATTTTGAGAATGAATGTTTTGAACATAGAAGCAGAGTGCTTCTAACCAGCTCTCTCTTCTGAATAATCTGCCCAGATTTACTTATCAATGCAAGTAAATATGTTAAAAACAATAAATTGAATAATTAAGAGATAGAATATAAAACAACACTCCAATTTCTCTACTCAAAGCCCCCTTGAATTTATTCACCGCGGTCTGCATCTTCATTTTATAGAGTGTTATAAACTCGTCAGGGTCGGTCTTTCTGTCGTATGCCTTTATGTTCGGCATTGTGAACCGAGATGCTAGTTGTACGGCCGAGATCCTTCGGGTGAAGGGGGACTCGGCGTAACTCTCCAGCGTTATGTTCCTTGGCGGAGTAGGTGCCCCTGGGATTAGGGACATGAACTTCTGCATTTGCTCGAGTTATTTCTTGAGCAACTTGATTTTTTCCCCTGATTCTTTGTCCTCGGTGGGGGCCGAGCTACCGCTGGGTTCAGTTTGAGTTCGGGAGACCTCTTCTTCCTCGTCTATTTCGAGCAGAGGAGTTCTGCTTCTTGATTGGGTCTCGCTCTATCCTTCATTATTGGCTAGTGCCAACTGTCGCCGAAGAGCTTCGGCCTCTATTGTGACCCTCCTATTCTCCTCCTGAAAGTTTCGGAGTTCGTCCTCACAGCGCTTGAGTTAAGCTTTGAACTCGGCCGCACTTCGGAATATCCCATGTCCGATCGGCTGATTGTTGTTGTTGTTGTTTTCCATGATTTTTTATCTTTCTTTCTTACTAGCCCTCCTTCTAGCGCCGATTCTTAATGGTAGAATTTTGCAAGGCTATTTTAAATAAGAATACTTGATAATTTAAAATAAGGAAACACAAATTAAATGAAGTAAGTGCTTGATTGAAAGTAGAGCTAGAATGCTTTGCTTTTATTGCTTTTTTATTATTTGAATTCAATGTGTCTATTACAATTAATGCAGCCATTATTTATAGGAAGTAAATACAAAAATGCGACTCTAAATGAAGAGTCACAACGCTCCGGTCAAACTAGTGTCTCAAATAGTTACATCTCTTCGACCGAGCTGGTTTCGCACCAAATTAGTTTAAGTTGGTGAAGTAGCTTCTCATGATGTTCGAATTGCATAGCTCATCTAGGGTAGCTCGGCCAACCTCAAGCTCGGTTAATCATGAGCTCGTTCATTTAATACTTCAAGCTCGGAACTTCTGTTATGCCGAACAGTTCGCCTTGAAACCTTCACTTTTGTATTTTATTCTTCTTTTTGGGCTTTCTTCTTTGATGGACTCCAAAATGGGCTTGCTCATTTTTGGGTCATAATAATAGCCCCCCGCCTTTCATTCAAACTGCTTTGGAGTTCGGCGAAGCCGAAGTAAATGGTTTTGATTTAAAGCAATTTATTTTCCTGCAAAAAATGAAAGAAAGAAGAAAAAATATTTCCCTACCCCGAACCGTAGTTCAGAGATGTTCAGGAGATAGGATCATTCCCATATCATGAGGCATGGCTCAACGAGATGTTTTTGGAATGTCCTTGAGTTCGGGTGTATCTGCAAAGCTAAGAGTTCGACTTACGATTATTCCTAAGTCCATGGCTGGCTAGGCCCGACCTATCTACAAATTATACTTAGAAGGATTTTTAGAGTGCTGAAATATAAATTATTACAAGTCAAGCGAGGAGCGACTGATAACTGTGAAATACAGTAGCAAATAAAATTTTTACACCCTAAGGTGGTTGATCCCACAGGGACTGTGCAATGAAAAACCCAATGTACTAGTCATAATTTTTAGAACACAGAAGTTTGAGGAATTTGAAAAAGGGATTTTGTTTTGGAATTTAAAGATAACAATGCGATAAAATAAAGGTTTTGGAAAACAATTTAAAGAGAGCACAGATCCTAGGGCAGATATTCTAATCATCAACATGTAAATATCAATCAACTCAGCAATGGGGAAAACATAGATTTTGTGGATTAAATTCCTTGGTTGGGCAATTAAATCCTAGATTATTAATTAGTGACTACCTCCTCTCGGTCTCAAGAACACCAAATTAATCAATCTCATAATTATCTAATTATTTCTATGTAGGTTTCTTCCTTTTGAGACAGAAAACAAACACAATTAATTCTCTCTTCCTGTTAATAATTTTCATCTCTCGATCCATCAATTAGTAACTATAAACTTAGATCTCAATTCACCTCTCGGTCCTTCTTTTAATCTAGATTATAAAATTAAATCAGAGAATTAATCCATGCTTAGAGAGTTGATATCAACTAACATGCTTTAGAAAAGAAATCATAACCCTAGAACCTGTTTAGGGTTCTAGCCACAAATCATGACTAGAAAGTAAATAAACATTAAATTAATACCTTGCAAAAACAAGAGGAACCTTGAATACAAAACTCCAATGTCTACAAGCTCCAAAATATGCTAAAGGAATGATATTTCAAAGACAATTTTCGTGCAAGGGTTGAGTTCATATATATAGAGGGAGGAAAAGACCTAATTTGTGTATTGGGCTAAAATAGCAAAAACTGCCAAAACAGGCCAAAAATAGCATTCTCGGACCTCTGTTTCCATCGATAGAAATCCTATCGATCGACACAACCTTCAAATCGAAATCCAGGTTGAATTTGTGTCGTTTCTGCAACTTGGTCCTCTGTCTCGATCGATGGGGAAAATTTCGATCGACAGGAATGCACGTGTCGATCCCTTTCTGCGCAGTCTCACGGTTTTGGCCATAAATTTTGCTCCTGAACTCCGATTGACCCGATTCCATTTGCGTTGGAAAGATAATTCAAAGATATTTCTCTTTCCATGTTCCATTAGCTTGGATTCCACGTGTGGAAGAATTTGTGACTGTTCCTTTGAACATCATCTGCTTTCGGTACGGGTTTCCAATGAATTCGGCCTAAAACCTGCAAAAATCACCCATCAAAGGCATAACACCCTCCTAAATAGACTCATACACAATAATAAGTAAAAACATAATAAAAAGCACTTGAAACAATGGAGAAAATTATCGATAAGTGAGTAATAATATGAGCTTATCAGCGACCCCGAGTCCCGTAAGCACACTATGCCGAAACACCCTGGCTATTTCTTGGGTTGTTCGTTTCGGTTTCATAGTCATTGAGGAACCTTGCGGATATAAGAATCTACGACTTCAATATCCTAGGTCCCTCGGACATTGTTGGCTGACCCTGGCCAAAGGCTCACTGCCTAAAAAAAACTTTTGCTTTACGTTCGAACAACTTTCGTGTTTGAATTGAAATAAGGACCGAGCAATCTTCGTGCTCAGACCATTATTTCAAATCTCTCTTTTTTTTAATATTTTTATGTTCGAGCTAATATCCCGAGCTACAATTCGTCAGAGGTCGAGCTACAACCAGAAGACGGTTGAACTTCCACGGGCGGGATTTTCTTGATTTTTGAATTTCAAAAAATGCCACGTGTCTTCCTCTCATTGGTCGAACCCAACGGACTTTCATGAAAACCGAGGCATATTTTTTTATAAATACGCCCAAATTTTCATTTTTCTATTTTTTATTTTACAATCTGCTTTGGAGCGCCTCTTCGCACAAAATATTTCATCGAGCTACTCCAAATATCCGATCAAGGGTTAGTTTCTTCTTTGTTCGCACTCTTATCCTTGAATCATGAGTAGTTCTAGTAGTAGTGGTTTGAACAATAGGGGTAGTAGCTCGAGTTCTAGTGAAAGCACCGAAGTAAGTAGTGGACAGATGAGTCGAGAAGATCCCCAACCCTTTGGATCTGCCAAACAACATGACTTCGAGGACGTGTATGAGTTTGCCGAGGAACCCAATAAAGATTATGTGGCCGAGCAACCTCACTCCCCTTTTTCTCTGGAAATATCTTCGAGATTAGCCCCCGGTATTTTCCCTCCTCTTTATGATCAAATTGTTAAAGGCTCGTTGAAGGAAATCCCTTCTAATTTGGATCAGTTGAAGTTGGATGGGATATTCAAGAAGTACGGCCTCTCTGTCAGGTTAAACGCCATTGCTCCCGAAGAAAACGACCACGCTCATTGCCCGCCTTACGGGTTTATGGCATTTTCTGCTCGGGTATTCGAGTTCAGAATTCATCTTCCTCTTCACCCTTTTTTCGTGAGTGTCATAGAGCAGTATAACATTGCCCCAATTCAGCTCTCCCCTATTTCCTGGTGCCACATGATCGGTACCTATATAATTTTTCGAGATGTCGGGCTCGAAGAGCCGTCCATCCAAGAATGGAACTCCCTGTACAACTTAATAACTAAGAGTGGGGAGGATTATTATTATTTTTCAAAACGGTCCAAGAATCCGAGCCCAATGGTCCTTGGCACCAAGTCGAACTCCAAAAAATGGATTCAGGAGTTCTTTTATTTGCAAATCCCAAGTGATTTTCCTGGTTTTAGTGGGATTGTCCGAACTGCTGATCGTACATTTTACTGCTTTCTTCACACTTCGTTTATCATCTTGCCGAACTAACATATGATGTTATACATGTGCAGGGCAAAGGAGACCGATACTTTTTGATGCCGAGACAAAAAGAATTCTAAAAGCTTATCAACACAAACCGAGGCAGTTCGAGCCACTTCTTAGATATCGTTCCCTCAGCATTCACAGCATCGACGATCTTATGGAAAGGTTGACTTTTGAAGATTTGCTCAGGTTCGAGCAAGAGCAGCTACAGAAGAAGATGAAGAGGAAGAAGAAAGAGACTACCTATAAGGATAAGGGCCTCCCTGCCTCCAAAACCAAGGACAACGATGTCAAGGCCCTGAAGAACAAGGATCAAGGGGTGGGCACTTCGAATAGGAATCCGATTGCTACTCTGGCCACGTAGAGGGATAAATGAGGTCGTGCTCACGAGCATTCTGAAGAGGAATCCGAAGACCAAAATCTTGAGCACTGGAAGAGACCTCAGGAGATTCCTCGGGAGATCATGGATTTGACAGGATCTAAGCTGGCAAATCAGGATACTGGGCATCGTCCGGGGAAGGAGACGCATGGGGCCGGAGGAGAAGAGGAGACCGAGGCTGATCGGCAAAAGAGGCTGAAGTCCATCGCGACTTTTCATACTTCTGTTGATATGTTGTTCGATGGGCCGCCTTGGCCGACTAAAGTTGTAGCTCGACGCACTTCTTCGAGAATGCTCGCAATTCTCTTTTGGTGAGCCGAACTATTTAAGTTGTGTAATTTTATTATATCTTTCTCTTCTCTTTTTTTATATGGTCGAATAGACATTCCTTTTCAGGGATTCTGCGGAATGGTGGAGGACTATGAGCGATGCTTCCGAAGTCTCCGAGAAGAATGCAAGGACCTCGCCCAGACCGAGAAGGAGCAAGACCTAACCCTCAAAGAGCGCGACCAACTGGTATCCGAGCTGTCGGTTGCCACTGCGAACCCAAAAAGTTCGCAGGACTTAGTTCAGCAATTGACTAGAAATCGACAGTCGGCAGTCGAAGAGTTAGCCCAAGCTAGGGACCACACCGACAAGCTGAATGAGGAGTTAACGGCCGAGGTCCAGAGGCAAATTGAGGCTGAGCAGCAGCTGAAGGCTGAGGTTGTGGAGGCGAGGAATGCTCTGGAATTAGCTCGAACGACTGGTAAGGGTCTTAGCCTTGCTCAACTGATGACTACTCCTTCCGGTGCGGCCACCTTTAATATGATGGAAGAGATGATCCGTAAGAAGGTGAAGTTAGTTGTGAAGGAGAAGTTCCCCGAGCTTGATCTCGATTTTTTCTATTGTACTCCAACTGCTTCCGAGGGATCCGAGGATGAAGAAGAGAATCAAGACGATGAGACCTTCTCGAAGCACTTGGAGGGTGACTTGGAAAGAGACGAGCAGAACTGGGAGAAGTGAGACGACCCGAGCCAGTCCAACAAAGAGCAGTTGAACTCCAATACTTAAGCTTTTTCTGAAGTTTGCATATGAATGTGGAAACTTGTACTCGAACAACTTTTCTTTTTGTTTCTTTTATTTGTTTCAGATATTTTATGCAGATTGATTTACTTTTTCTGAAATCTGAATGGCTTTTCCCTCTTTATATTTTGATTCCAAAAGAGCACGAGCCTGACCACACCAATTATTTTTTCGAGCATAAATAGGATTGAACAAACCCGAGGTAGATTTCCAAAAGAGGGAGGAATGATTTGAACTGAATTGAATAATTGTAAGGAGCCCTTGGCTGAACTCAAAACGAGTTTAAAAAATAAAAACCAAACTTAGTAATTTGGATCGACTCAATATTAAACAGAACTTTTTGATCCGAATTACTTTACAACTTTAGTTCGAATATTAACGTCTGAGCTAATCATGATTCTAATCCAAAATCAATAACTCCGAACTGCTATGGAATCTAAAAATAATATTTCTTTAAGTATTTAATATTCCACGCGTTCGGGATAGATTTTCCTTTTGGATTTCGAAGTTGATAAACACCTTTTCCGACCACCGAGTCAATAATATAGGGCCCTTCCCAGCTCGGTCTTAATTTACCAGCATTAAGTTCTTGTGTGTTTTGGAAGACTTGCCAAAGAACCCAGTTCCCGATTCGGAATTACCTTAGATGAACTGACTTGTTATAGAATTTTTCTACGCTTCTTTGGAGTCGAGTCATTCATCCTGAAGCCTCTATCCTCTTTTCGTCGAGTAGTTCGAGTGAGTCGAAGAGCTTTTCTTTATTTTGTTCTTCATCACATAGCTCGACTCTCGGACTTCTTTGAATTGCTTCGATTGGGGACACAGCATCGACTCCATATGCGAGAGAAAATGGGGTTTCTCCTGTGGCTATTTTGTACGTAGTTCGGTATGCCCATAGTACGGCTGGTAGTTCTTCACCCAAGCTGATTTTTTAGCCGAGAGTTTCTTTTTTAAGATATTAATGATTGTTTTGTTGGATGATTCAGCCAGACCATTAGCTTCGGGATATCTTGGTGTTGAGAATAAAAGTCGAGCTCCAATTGTCTCGCAGTAGTCTTTAAACTTTTTGCTGGTGAATTGTCGCCCATTATCCGTAATGATTTCCCGAGGTAGTCCAAACCGACAAACAATGTTTTCCCATAAGAACTTAATCATCTTGGTGTCTCGTTCTCGGTAAAATGGTTCGGCCTAGATCCACTTAGTGAACGAATCTGTGGCCACCACCAAATATTCTTTCTGGCCTTTGGCTTTAGGTAGTTTTCCTACGATGTCAATTCCCCACCGAGAGAATGGCCAAGCAGGAATGTTTGAGTGAAGTGGTTTGGCATGCAAGTGTGTTAGTCCTGCTAACCTTTGACAACTTTCACACTTTCGAACTACTTCTTCGGCATCCTTCTTCAAGGTCAGCCAATAAAATCCCGCGGTAATGGTTTTATGGGTAAAAATTCTGGAGCCCGAGTGATTTCCACAACTTCCAGAGTGTATTTTTGTGAGGACCGAAGAGCTGTCTTCTTCGGATACACATTTTAGTAATGGTCCCTCGAAGGATCTTTTGTAGAGTTGTTCGTCCAAAATGACGAATCGTGCAGCTCTTCGGGTTAACCTGATGGCCTCGGCTTTTTGTTGTGGTAGAACTCCCTCTGATAGATATTTCATGATTGGAGTCATCCATGATTCTTGGGATTCATTCACCGGGCAGACCTCCATTAGTTCGGATTCGCGATCCCTGGTAGCCGGCCAGAGTGCTACTGTTAGTGGGATAGTTCGGGTTCCATACGAACTTGCAGCTGCGGCCAGATTTGCTAGGGCATCTTGATAGCGCGTTTCGCAACGCGCTAAAGCTGCAAGTGTACAGACCACTGCAGAGGGCAAGTAATA